>VZSZ01009556.1:836686-870372 GCA_013398815.1 Ibidorhyncha struthersii
AAGGATAACACAAGCCCTGGAACAGGTTGTCCAGAAAGGCTGTGGAATCTCCCATTAAGAGGTTTTCAAGACTTGGCTAGACAAATACACAGCTGACCTCATCTAGCGCTGGCAACAGTCTCACCACTTCAGTGAAAAGCAGGACTATGTGACCTCCAGACAATTTTTTCCAAACAACATTTCCACGATTCTATGAATTTTCAGACTACTTTGCCAAATAGCTAGTAAACCAACCAGGAACAATACCGCTTTAAACTTAGTTTTGAAGATCATGTCATATAAATTGAACTTGGAATGGGTGATGATAGGTTTATTCAATTTACCCTTAATAAAAAAAAAAAAAAAAAAAAAAACAAAACCTGAAATGAAATAATTCTTAAACTATGGTTTTCAATTTTGAATAACATCATGAAATGAACAAAGTTAGTCCGTAAGATAGATCAACTGGATCAGAAATGTATATCAAAGATACAAAACTAATCTAAAATTTAAAAAGGAAAATTATTTATTGTAAAGAGCCAGACATGACTGAATTAATAAATATCTTTAAAAAAAGATATAATCCAAAAGAAATGGAAGAAAGGAATTTTTCAAAGAAATTTATGTTAGAAGAAGTAGGGATAAAGCAACACTTGCCAGAATCTGAGATGATTCTGATCCTTCTAAGGACTGAACATACTAAAGTGCTCCTTTGCCACACGAATTGCTAAAGAACAAAAGAATGCGTGACTTAACACTAATATTGGAGTTGAGATTAAAAATAATTGAAGGATGACCCAAATAAAAAACGCACACATTGCATTTCAGTAAGGTAATTAACAGACAGGCAAGGACAGAGTAAGCTAATTGGAAGAATGCACTAAACCAGAAGAAACTGACACATAGGCTGTAGTTTAATTCTCGTTAGAGTCATTGCTTCCAGCAGTCTCCACAGAAAGAGCTCAAAAGTTAACAAGCCTAAGCCTGAATTATCTTTGCATTACCTTTCTATATGTGAAATCACCTAAAAAAGAGTCGCTTACATTTAAAAAAAAAAGTATCTTAGAATATCTGTGTCTACAGCAATTGCTGTGTTTTATTTTTCTCCTTCCAAACTATAGCTGTGGAAATACTGCCTTGGAAGGAAGTTATCTTAATTAGATTAAAATAACACTGGAAAAAACTGAAGGAGTAAAATTCTCATTTTTTACTCATCAGCATCTTTACATTCTTTAAGGAACCCATTGACTTAATTGCAAGTCAAATATTATTAGCATTAAAATTAGAAAGAAATATTTCAGATAACATTCTACCTGGAAGATTTTCTCACTGATTTCTCGTTCATGTAAAGGGATTTGCTTGTAGTCTCGGAATTCTGCCACCTCCCCATTCCTGAGTTGCAGGAGTCGGAATCTCTTTGATCTATTAAATTCCTCATCAGAAACAAAATTAAATTCTTGCTGCAACTGCTCCAATCTGAAGAAATCAGGAACGTGTGCCTCTCCACTTGTAGCAACCTAAGCCAGTCAAAAAATTAACCTTTTCATACAAAGTGACAAAAGTCTATAAAATAACTTTTGTAAGCCTTACATACATATTGCAAGGATGTTCATTTTAAGCAAAAGTAACTGAGACAGCTCAAACTGAGACTGAAATACTAAGTGTTTTAAACTAGAGTTTTTTTGAGTATATGAGATTATACATTTAAGAAGACAATAAAATTCTATTTCCTCATAACATAAACAACATTACAAAGTAGGAAAACTATAACATAGCAGAGAAACCCAGGAAGACAATTCATTTACACTACTTCAGCTATGTAAATAGCCCCTCAATTTGATGTTTAGAAAAGTCTCAACTTCTACAATACACCAGATCTCTTTGTGCAATTGTCACTAATGAGCAACTTCCTATTCAATATCACACAAGTACACTGGGAATATCCCTGCACTTTAAGGAAACAACAAACTCAAAATCCATGTGTTTTTTTAATTTATAGATTAATCAGTTTGTGTATTCCCTTATAACTATTTTTCACCACTAGAATACTACTGAATGAATTAATAAATCATATTTTTAGTAGACATTGTGCTTCTTAACACTCACACAAGCATGTCCATCACAAATTTAAATGCTACTACCTCCCTGGCATGCATGCAGATCGCCTGAGAAGGTACTGGTGACTAGGTGTTTCACAGCTCCATGAGCCCCACGGTGGCCCTGCAAAAGCCACTTACCATGATCAGCTGCATCAGAGCTGCATTGTTTGGGTCATTTGGATCAAGCTTTGCTTCCGCTGCCCACTTAGCCAGTTTCTTCATGTCAGTTAAGCCCGAAGTGCCAATGGATGCAATAGCATCAATATTTTTTAAAGCACTAAAAAGACAGAATTTATACCTAAAACACATATGATCTAACAATCTAAAGAAAAAAAACAAACAAACAAAAAAAACAAACAACAACCCAACAACCTTAAAACAATCTTAGGAAAAAACAAAAAGCTGTGCACAACCTGAACAGCAAATTCCACTACACAATTCTTAGTTGTAGCTATGCAACTGAGGGAATGATGAATTGAAAAAGAATGTAAGGGGGAAATACGAAGAAACTGGTGGAAGGGAACTTTTATACAAGGTAATAAGGTGCTTATTGATACATTTATGATTACCTACACTATTCCATCTTGCTGATTACTAGGAAGTACGATGATAAATTGCCTCACAGCATGGAAGTTAACATCAAAGTTTTGACAATCCATACTGAAAAGAACTCAGATATACAGTCCTTCCTGGCGCTATGTCTTAAATTCTGTCTTTGACCTGTCTCCTTAGGTGGCTCTCTCAGACCTGCAGTGTAGCCTTGGTCTCTGCCCCCTTCCCTGCTACTTCTGCATAGACCCTGGGGCCTGATTCACCCCCTTACCACGCCTGGAACTGCTGCCAGCACCCTGCTCTGCCTGTCATGTTCACCTCCCGTAGGACTGCACGCTGGCTGGCGAGGGCACTGCCTGTGCTGGGACACCCCTGCAGCCTTCTCCCTGGCGCTGCAGCCCTGCTTTGGTCCTCCATGACGCTATGAGTCCCAGCTCCACTCCACATCCTTTACACGCTTCTGCTCACTGTCTTGTACTCACAGTAGGCAAGGAAGTATGGTGTGTGGTCTGGAGGTCATTCGTACGCTGACTTGCTGGCCAGGCTTCTGGCATCTTCTCACAAAGGCCACCCCTGAAGCCCCCCGCTACCAAAACTTTGCAACGTAAACCCAATACACTGGGACATGCATGTTATTGGCTAAATACCACAGAAGGTGGATGTTGCCCCTTCTCTTGTTAGGTGTGCTAATTTGAGTCTTTGTTCTCTACTTATCTGAATGTTTTCAAGAAAGCTTTAAGAACTCACAGATCTTTCTCGTGCTTGATTAGAATCAGCCATATATGCAGCAGTTACTGGAGCCGCAGAGAAAGCGGTAACATCAAGGTTGTATCTTTAAGCACCAGCCTTGAACAAATGCACACTGAATCACAGTTGTGCTGAAAAGCTAATGGGCAGCAAAAATTAACTTTACGCGTGAAAACCTTGTCGCTGACTTTCACAACAGACAATGGAAAGTCACAGAGGGCTGTTCATCTCCAGAGGGTGATTCAAAGAGTGTTTTACAGCAAACTTCCTTCTGAAATTCCCCATTTTCCATTTACTACAGTGATTAGTTAAAGTTAGCCTTTGGGAATGCATCCTTATGTTTTAATCTCATGCTATTCTAGTCTCATGGAAGTCAGCAGGTTACCTATACATTGATCAGCAAATTATTCTAACGGCTGGAGCCTGGGTCAAAAATAGTAACAGGGTGATCTAGATGCCAGTGTCTAGCCTCTAAATAAATAAAAATCTGACAGAATCTAATCAGCTGGGAGAGGTACTTGCTCAGTGTTATTGAGTATGGGAAAACTCTTAAAGCTTTACAGTGAAGTTACCCAATGTCATTACAAAAGCAGACTTTACATATTATCTCCTTGACTTTAGTGGAATCATATAAAAGCAATAAAATGGACAAATAATCTACAAAGTCCAACTTGCAGCCTCGGGGCAAATTAGATTGTTTTGAATGGAATAATATACTCATTTCTGCAGGCCAATAGGCTTCTGATGGAGAAAAATCAGGAAAGAGTATTATCTTGGAATGATCAGACAGATGCGAATTTTTCATTGATTAATTCACAGACAGTGCCAAGCTCCCATAATAACTTCTACTGCTTTCATAGCAGAATTTTTTATCATTGATTACAGGAAAGGAATTTAAAGCATGTATCTCAATAGCCTCCCCAAATGCACTTCAGGTAAGAATGAGCTGGAGCTTCTGTTCTTAGGAAAATGATTACAGGAAAGTTCCTTGCCAATATATACATCTTCTATTAGAAAATCATAAAAGTGAATTAATTGGCTTGAGTTTAACTTTAATATTGTCTATAAAGTACTAAAAGGTAAAATTTCTAAATAAAATTTATTTACCAAAAATGCGTACCCCTAAGATACCTGCAGCAGGTTACAGCGCGAAGTAAAATATCTAAACTTAAGGAAAAAAATTGAAAATTCTTGATTATGAAAGTCTGCTTTTTTTTAAATACTAGTATAATCAGTTTCCCATGAATCACTGCAAATTCAGATCATACTACCTTGGAATGCCTGCGTTTTGATGATATATTGGAGGAATTAAGGGGACCCCTTTTTCTCCAACTGCCCAGGAGACACTGTTGGATACCTTCCCGGAGGTCATTAAAGTCATTTTGTTGCTACCATCAGCTTCAAATGAAAAGGACACACCTATCAAGAGGGAAAAAAACCAAAGTTGTATATTTATGCATTCAAATACAATGTCTAAACATCTTTAAAAATACTTCCTGAAAATAAGCAGTCAAATAACCTGTGCCTTTATACAAATGGGGTAGTGTGAAACAACTGGATTCTGCTGCATGCTGTGAGGAAGGTCTCTGCTCTACAAAAGGAGTGAAAGATTCC
This sequence comes from Ibidorhyncha struthersii, assembly GCA_013398815.1. NCBI lineage: Eukaryota > Metazoa > Chordata > Aves > Charadriiformes > Charadriidae > Ibidorhyncha > Ibidorhyncha struthersii. Next base: position 841,678 of record VZSZ01009556.1, read on the forward strand.
ATTCCACCTGCAGAAAGGCCTTCCATTTGGGTTGGAAGGGAAGGTTATATCTTCAAAGCTATGCTAAAGGCCTTTTTTTTTTTTCTCCTTCACAGATGTATATTATTTAATATTTCTGGTAATTTTCAGATTCAGCATACTGTTATTAATGAAACAAAAATTCACAGTCAAAAGAATTATGCATGACTGAAAAGTTAGTCCTAAAGCTTTGAAATACACAATTGTATATACCGTCATCGTGGTCAATGACATTTACACACACATTTGTTTAATGATTTTTTACCATATTTCTTCCCTCCAGAGCTTTTTATCTATTATTCTTCTCTAGTTTGATCTATATTTCATATATGGCAAATCTATGCAAGTCAGTCATTTCATAATGCTGTTCAAACTTATATAAACTTGGAAGTTCCATATGTTACTGTGCATTTATTATTCTTGTTTCCCTTTTCCTACCTCTCCTTTGTTTCACCTTTCTAAAGTCCCAGGGATAAAACGTCTTGCAGGATGTCATCAAAGCAAACAGGAAGACAAAAAATTAATCTGCATATACACTTACACAGTCAGTTCTTCAGTGGTTTAAAACAGTAAAATCACTGGAGCTATAATGATGAATACCATCTGTTTGCTCTGCAGTGTCAAAGGCCTGATTACTTAAACACTAAAAAACCCCCAAATACCACCTACAGCTAGTAAAGCTCCACTAATACTACAAGCCACACAATAAAAACACACATTTTAATGATACACAGTTTAAAACTAGTAACAGACAAAAATTCCACAGCAAACTTTAATAATAAGAATCATGACTATTTGGTAAGATTCAGTTACAGAAGCTGTAAACGTTCTGAACAGAATTTACTCTGAAGCTTACGCCAGCCTGTTCCTGGTACATGGTTTCAGCAAAATGAGAAACACTGAACTGAGGAAGACAGAGTCCCTACCACTTCCAACTCCTTCATGGTCCAACATCACACGCTGATTGCTGCTGAACTCTATTTCTTCCATAGGAGCACTGCCTGTCAGAATTGTGGTCTCAGGAACAGGTATGAACACCTCAGCCAACAAGGTGGTACTGCTCATACCCGTTGTTTCATATATCTAGAAAAAAAACATGGTGACAGACATAGTAAAAAATTTACACATGTAGTCATGGAAAGTTGAAAACATACTGTAAGGTAATTTGGACAAAAGGTTTTACTATGACTTAAGTATGAAATAACTCATTTAAGGCAATTCATATTCACTTACTTTCTAAAATATCCAACTAGCAGACATTTCAGCTACCAGCAGCCAACTCTGTCTGAACTATTCTTAAAAGTATATCCTACTCACCTTTCTAATGCACCTGAGAAGAGTATGACAAACTCTAGGCTTTAAAGAGCATGATTGTACAACATGCAACTGCTTGTGACAGTCACTGGCAGCAGATGAAGATGCCAGAGGGATTCTGCCTAATTCTTCCTTACCGCGAAAGGTAGGGTAAGGCACGCAGTCCCCATTCTGGCCGTACTGCAGGCTGCTTCCCTCTTTCCTGGCCACTTGCAGGCTCAGAGTGATACGAGTGATTTCTCCATTCAGATGTTTTAATCCAAGACGATGTTATTCCTTTTCCCTTTCAACTTGGGCGTCACATAAATGGAGCAAGCAAGTGGTATGCACTCTCTGCTGAACCACCAGGGGTAAGTTACCTTACAGGAAAAGTCATCTAACAGGAGAAGTAGGATCCTGACTATGTCCATCCTAAAGATGTATTGTGTTGGCCCTGAAAATTATTCATGCGACTCATTAACTAATTCATACTTGGAATAGGGGTGGTGGTGGTTTGACTTCACTGCACTGCTGATCAAGTGCAGTTATGGATATTACTAGCAATTAATTTTTTTCTTATCCCCCTCCAGCAAACATTATGATGATTTGACCGTGTGAACAATAACGTTTTAAGACGACCATTTTGGCAAGTTCACCTGCAACCTAAGTTAGTTTTTCTAAAATTAAGAGGCTTGTCCACTAACATTTTTAATCACATGCCCCAATTATTTCATTTCCCCCATGCAGCCCATAGTCATGTTACATATAACACACACACACACATATATGTATATAAAAAGCACAAGTGTCAAAAACATAGCAGCAAAATTAAATGTTTGTTACTGGAGAAGCAAGGAAGGAGTATAAGACTGGTGATCTACAAAGGGTCTTTCACAGGCTTTTCAGTCTTTACAACACTACCATAGAGCAAAATACAAGCATTGAAGGACTAATTACACTTCATATGATCTTTTTAGAAGCTACTATGATAAATCATTATCTACCTGTAGTTTCAAACTCTCTGGCCAATTGAATATTTGTAAATTGAAAATCTGTCCAAAGTGAACTCTGAAATCTGAACTTATTGGCCGGGTAACAGTCCTTGATACTTCTTTGGAGTTGAAAAGGACTTTTATAAATGCTGAGCGTTTCTTCACATCTTCTCGTCGCAAAACTTCTGCTCTGTAAATATGTCAAACAAGCTGTCATATCATCTTTAACAACATTTTTATTCTTTGGTTATTTTTAATGAGAATCTGATTCCTCAAGCGAAAACAGGAGTCACCTAAATAAAGATGGTATTCTTCTACAAATGTCACTGCACAGGAAAGACTTTAACACTATTATTTAACAGTTGTTTTAACTTCTCATGAATATAATACGATTTTAAAATGAACAGGTCACATTTTATATCCACTAAAGCCACCTCTATATAAAAGGAGGTATTTAGGGAAACAAAATTCCTTCTACTCCCTTCCTCCAAAGCACTACAAATGATATCAAATTGAGTTAAGATTTTGAAGTTTTTAGTCACTGGGAGTAGAACAGCCAAACAATATTCCTTGATGAGGCTATTTGCTAGGTTAGTATGAAAAAAAGCAGTTTTTAAATGACTGAAATCTGCTAGATGCATGTTAAATTTCATGTGTAAATGTGGAAAGTAAAACAAACAAGTACATTTATTTATTTTATCCACAGCAAAATCTCTGGTTTACTATACAATTTCTTTATTTTCCCTTTGTTGACTATGGCACAGAGCAGGTGTAAAGGACTAGCTAGTGAGAGTGGTACTGCCAGAAGTGACCTAGACTCTACAGTGAAAACAACTTCTTTATATACACCCCTATTCTATGCAGGTGCTCAAGGAACAGAAGGTTGAAAGGGAATGTGCAGACATGCAGTCTCCAAGCCCACCATATACAAGGTTACATGTGACTTGAAAATGAATCAAGTTTTATCAGCTTCAGAAGCAGAAATTTTATCACTAGGCTAAACCGAATGGTGAGCACATGCTTTTGAAGTTGTACAAACAATCAATTAATAAATAACAGCAGAAAATCACAAAGTAATTTGCACGCCAACATACCGAGGACACAGCTCTGTTGGAGTTACACTTCCTGACAGGACCAGTTCAGGAATTAGAGCAGGCTCTCCAGGTTTCCTTCTGCAGTTGCCAGCTTTTTCTCTAACCTGCTGCTCTATTTCCAGGCTATTGGCCATTTTAGGTGGGATGGGTTTTACACGTTCCTCACCAAGATCACCATCTTCTACTGATTCTTCTTCATGAATGTCTTTCTTCTTCTTTTTCTTCTTGGATTTCTGCATATGAAAATAATAATGTTCTTTCTGCAATTGTTTCAATCAGTAGATTTTTTTTCTCTTTTTCTCTTGATTCACCAATGATAAACGTGTATGAGAAATAACTGTATAACTTTAAAATCACCACACATAAAAATAAGATTTCTCCTATTCTACAGTACTACCTTAGATTCAGAATTCAGCAATGCATTCCATTCACATGCTTCAAAACCAAAATGGGCTTCAAACAAAACATTTATTTAACCTTCCCAACCAACTTATAAAGTAAACACATTTCTTGAACTTTCTGGCTGGCAGCTGACTTCTCATTTAGCCTGAGTTACCACATGCATGCTGTTAGGACGGAAGGAAGGCTACCCAACCAGTAGCCACAGTTCTTTGAGATGTATTGTCTGCATACACATTGACAAAGTGAATGCACATGTGCCACAAACTTTGGAGCACAAACTTTTTAGCTTAGCAGTATCTTTAGCAAGTGCAGAACGATACCCTCCCTTCTTCTATGCCAAACAGAATAAACAGACCACCACAGGCCTTTCAGCATCTCTTAAGCTGCAGAACTCCAGTGTTCATACCCATGTTCAGCTTTAAACAACTTCAAACAAGTCCCTCCTTCCACAGACTTGCAGATTACTTGGAAGTACAGCTTGCTTGGAAGCACCAGCCACTTCATGATTTAAGACACCATAGGCAAAACAGGAGGAGGTAAGGAAAGCAAACAGTTTTTCCTCACTAACTGAAGTATTTAGCCAAACAACTTGTTCACATATTTTTATTAACAAATATTCTTTCTTGGCTTAATTTTATGTTACTCTTTTTGTTCTTGTATTTCCTTTTAAATTTATCTCGTCTCTACCTCTAGCGTCTTCACATGAAAATCACGTGATCTGTGCTAGTAAGACGCCAACAACAGTGATTAACCAACAAAGCACTTTGAGTAACATAAAATAAAGTACATCTGGGCATGAAAGGAAGGTCTGTGTACTACATTTTACTCTGAAAGGAAAGAACCACAATCCTCTCAATCTCACGACCGTTTGTAACTAACAAAAAAAGATGCTGAGAGCAGCTTCCGCTGGGACCAGCCGCCATGGGATTTGTGAAGGCTTAACTGGCTAGACATAGATGAACAGTTCCTATGAGGATTAACGCTCAAAACTACCTGCCTTCATTTTAAGGTTTACATTTATTCATCTTCTAAGTGAATTGACGTGATACTAATAATTCATGGGACCACTTATGTTCTGATAACAGAAATTTCAAATACCTGCAGATCAGGTTCCCCTCAAACATTTGAAGTGCCTTCCATAGACTCTGCATGTACGTGAAAAAACTTTACATAACTAGATTCTTGAAAACTGTATTTGAAGCATTTTCTTAAATTTTTTTCTTTATTTTGCTTTGGTATCCAAGAAACCACAGTGTTCAAACTGGGCAGTAATAATATTCAAGTATAATCACTATTACTGTGAGATACCCAGTACATTGCCACGTAACTATGAAAGCAAATTTGTCAATATCCCCTTGAAGCGTAACTGAGACCTTAACTACAGTATGGATTATTAGCAATAAAGCTTTTCAGAGGTAAAAGTCTAGATTATTAATTGAAATTTTCAGTTTTGGGACATTCTTAACATTAATTTACACAAGATGATATCAAGTGCTTGTTCATTAGAAACATCCTACAATTATTTTGCTTCACCACTCACACACACACAAATTTCATCTGTGTATTTTCTTGGCAAGAAGGACATGAATTTAATGGGAGTGCTGCAAAACTATCAAAGAAAGAATTGTTGAAGTGCTGAAAAATCAATAGCAGGAAGACAATGGTCCACAAAAACCTAACATTTTTTAATTTTTTAATTAACAATTCATTTACTAACAAATTCGAAGTAGACAGATGTATCCAAATACATTTATGCTTAACTATCCTGAAATGTATTCTTTTTGTGTATTAGAAGGACAAATTTTGAACACATTTAGTAATTTTATTTTTTGTGAAACTGAATGATTTAGACGAACCTGTGTCTTCTTCCAGGATTTCCACTCTTGTAGCTCGGTTTTATACTCCTCCATTTTCTTTTCATATTCTTCCATACATTCTTCTAGTAATTCATTTATCTCAGCCTGAATTTCTGCTTCATATGCCTTTTCATCTAATCTCTGATCAACCTCTTCCCTTCAAAACAAAAGTTATCAATATGTTGCATAAATTAACACAAGGGCTACAATTAAGTCTGTAATATATAACATAATATCTACTTCTCCATGAATAAATTTCATTCTATCAAAGCTGTGTTCTATTTAAAAATACCAGCATAGATCGTCTAAGAGTTGACAGCAGACAGTTACCATCCAGAATGAATATAATTACTTTTCTTTACTCCTTAGCTTTTAGACATTCTTTTCTGTTACAGTAATTACTTGTTATTTTAACCTTCCTTCCTCCCCAAACTCAAAAAGAATGGTGGGAGTCTCAACCAGTGCCAGACACTACTCAAATTCTTACTTCTACACCCTTCATATCAGAATTCTAAGTTCTCAAATTGACTAATCTTATTAAAACTCCACTGCTGGCAAATGAAGTACGAAAAGTGTTATCAAAACATACTTCCTCAAATAAAGTTTCATGGGTGTGTTAGTAAACTTCTGAAAGTCACGGAGGGATTTAATTTGTTTCCAAACTTTTATAATGGTCTTAAGCAACATTCTGTCTTTTTCTTCTTCAGCATCACGAAGTCTTCTGGTTTGCCTACAAATATATATACATACGCACAAAATCAATCGCAATTGTATAACTCAGCAGAACATTAGAGTGAAAACTTGAGGTACCAAAAGCCAAGTGATGTGGGTTGAAATTTGATTGATGCCTGCAGTGGTTTAAATCCAAGGAGCATAAAACCCAGACTTAAAGATGGCAGGCTTTGATTTCCTTCTGTACTCTTGTCTGTTACATTTTGGACAATCTGACTTAAATTACAGTTCATTCTCTAGAGATCTCAAAGTTTTCTGAAATGCTTATTACAGCTGTACATCATTAAAAACATTTCAAAGTCAACTCATGTAAACAACAGTCCAGGAAACCTACACTGCTGCTATGAAGTAATGCTTATTACAATTGTACATTACAAAACATGTTTGAAAGTTAACACGCTTCTAGCTCCAGTGAAAAGGACTTGCAGAGATGAATATAGCAATGTATGAAGTAACGTAAGTCCTTTGACAGCCCTACAAGATTCTTAACACAAACAAAATTAACAGGGTTTGTTTTTTTTATTTTGTTTCAGAATTGGTATTTCACATTTCCACCCTCTCATCTGTTCATAAAAGAGCTATTCATTACCACTTTTAATGACTAACACGCACTTTCAATGCAAATGTCTATGCAGCAGCACAAGCACAGACTCTTTCAGTGCTATCTTGGTAGCTAAACATGTCAAGTAAAAATAACATGATCTAAAAAGAAATAAAATAGAAGATGTAAACTAACACATTACTGCTTGTAATAGTCAGAGAATATAGAAGACAGGCAGAGTTAGAGCTGAGAGATGAAATGCATTATACATTATTTAAAAGCATAAGCGAATTTAGTAAAAGCAATAAACAAAGATGAAATACAGACTTTCCAGAAAGCAATACGAGTAACTTCTCCACTTCATTAGCTAGCAGTTTGAATATTACTTATCCATGCAGCTTAACAACCTTTTCTTCTTTGTCTACCAGATGAAGCTAGAAGATGAAGCTTAAAGACATGAGGAACATATAGGTCAGTAATCATCACTTATTTGGAAGCAGGACCTTTCAGTAGAGAATCACCTCTGCTAAAACAGATCAGCCAGAAAGAGCCTGAAACATGCAAGCCGCAGCATACGTTGGCTTCCTCCTCAGGAAATGAGGACTGAAATTGCTAATTTGCAAAAGTTTTCTGCATTCAGATGACATTTCTTCCTTAAACCCATGGAAAACTACGGCTCTGATCTTCAGACAGCAAAGAGTACACGTCAGTTATGTTATTGGAGGGTGGAGGAAACAATTAGATTATTTTCCATGATACACTGTCTTCACATCTGTAATTTTTCATAAGTGTACTACAGTGACCATCAGGGAAATGCAATGTTAAAAGAGAGACGAGGCAGATCAGATGTTTTTACCAACATATGTGGTCCAAGTTAGTATTAAACACTACAACAGTAAAAACTCCTGAGCCCATCTGAGCCTCATATGTGTAACAGCTTCCAACAACAGAGCTGTAGCCAAGAAAGAATTACAGATATGAAAAGCCTGAGAACAATTGCAGCCAAGCTCATCTCACATTACTTATGCAACACTGATCTCACTGATTTCAGCTGAGTTCCTCCTGATTCGTAATAATGTGACACTAAACTAAAGCACTCAAGACCTAGAAAAACACTTAAGATATCCAGAAGGAATATTCTATCTGAAGTGCCAAAATCCAAGAATCTCCCTCCCACAGTGAACCTTCTCATTACTATTCTCATGCTTTCCCTGGTGAGAGCTCCTGCCTCCAAGGTGCTGTATGGTAACTGCACACCTCCTGCTCCTAGTCCTCTAGCAGACGTGTTAAGACGGTATTAGTAAGAGCTACTCCTTTTTCAACAGAAGAAAGATTTTGTCCCTCAGTATAAAATAACACACTGTAGACTTCTATACATCCTGTGCAACCTGTTGTAGGAATTGATTTTTTAAAATATCATTATGTGATCCGTTACATCAGTATAATCTTGTGTTTATTTAAATTAAATTGTGACAAACTTTCGTTTTTTTATTAAGTATCTACTAGTTAAAAGGCTGTTCAGCATGGGTCTCCAAAATAACTTGGTTTTTATCATATTGCTTACACTTACAGCTCACCACTATCCATCTGCCAAAAATAATAATAACTTTCACTACCAAGCCAAAACCTGTAATATATTTTTACTACCCAGTTACTGTCCAAGAACAATAACTGTAATCTTGTAAAACAAAATTCTGCCATTTTACATATATTAACCCATTGGCAAAACCATGTCCGAAATACCTAAGAATGGGAAGTGAATCAAGAACACTTGTGCAACAAGGAAGATGATGGAAAAACCCCAGAGTTTTTGTGTGTTCAAAAAATTACATGACTTGCATTGAGAGCTTCATGCATCCAGCTGATTGTCAATTGAAACCTTATTTTAATTACATTTTAATTGTGCAAAACAAACCAGAAAATATTTACTAAGTAATTAATAGAAGGTAATCAAATCAGACCACCTATCAATCAAGATTTCTGCCTAAACTGTATTTTCTTCATCATTTTTTTTAATCAACTTATCAGGTAGAACTCTTAAGCCCTCAAAATCCTTCTAGAGCTATTTACAGCAGAATTTAAAAGTTTGATATGAACCATATTCTGTACCAGCATGGAAAGAAAAAAAGGAATACAGTTTTAAAAAGCAATGATTTAATGAATCCATACCTACCTGATCTCAGTTTTGTATTCAGGTATGCTCTGTTGTGCCACTGGACTAGGAACACCAGCACCACCACCGTCTATACTACACTGCACAGCATTCCTCAAAGCGTGCAGCTTAAACAAACGAACAAACAATTAACAGATGGTTTGACATTTATGAGGCATACAGCATAATGCACCTTGACATGGAAGACCTAGTTCCTACACAGAAGAAAACTCTGAATTGTCTTGATTCTGTATCTATAGGGTTTTTGCCATGCCTCTGAGGTGCCAATTCTTCACGATGAAATTCTAATTAGGATCCTTGGACATACGAGGGAGATTTACTGACTTCTACTACTGTGAAAGACCTAAACAAGGTGACAAGACTGTTCTAGGGATTATTCCAGAAGTTCAGCAAAGGGGTAGGGAAAAAAAAAAGAGCAAATCTGCCAAAAAAACGCCTTCTGTTAAAGGTGTTTTTTTAGGACTAGGGAGGGACACCAAAGGTAACCGTAGAACATCAATAAACAAGAAAAATGAGTGGATTGATGAGTGTCTTACAGAACCTGGGCACCTTGCAGCAAAGCTTTTAGGCATGACTTATTGCTTGTAACAGCTGGAAGAAAAGAAGGTCTAAGGATGAGACAGAACTGGGAACAATGGTACAGTTCAAACGCACTTTTGAAGCCATACTGTTGAGACAAGAGGCCACCCCTTCAACTAAGATTTGAAGATAGGCATCAAATGATTACATGGAAGACAGATGCATAGTTGAGGAGAATGAAAAAATATACGTGGCTGTGAAGACAAGAGAATGTAGAGGACTGGCTAGGAGAAGAGAGAAAAATAAGGAACAGCAGTAGGACAGGAACTAAAATTTTAGTTATTATGTTTCTGTAGATCTCCTTAATCATAATACTGAATGTGAAACCAGAATGGCTGATGGCAATGCAGGAGATGAAAGCAACTACATCCAAATTAGAAGCAATGAAATTACAAATCAAGGAACAAGGATTTTTTAAAACAAATCTATCAAATTGGAGAGACAATATAACTGAACGGTGATATATTTTAAGATACAAAAAGCAAGCATCAGAAGTGCATAAGGAGAAGTCCACTAGGACATGGCGGGGAGGGAAGGGGAAAAGGGAGGAAGAGTTGTTTAGGTTTAAGAACAATTTGGCTGCAACAATATGGCCATTAAATAATGACTGTTGGAGGAAACAGGTTTTAAAACTGCCTGTCAGTAGCAGAATGGTGGCTACACCAACTAATTGTTAAAATGAGTTTCTGAAGAATATATTACGCAGTTGCCTACAACACTGGCAAAGCATTGTGGAAACACTCAGGAAATCCCTTCCACATAGAGGTTCCTGTAATGTACGCATGGAGAACCCAAATGTCCTATTTCACCGTTTCATGGAAGACTAAACCAAATCCTTCAAAAGTAATGACAGACTAAAGTATACCAAAGAATTCTTTTGAGACCCTGTATGAAACATTTGTCCAGCATTAGGACTGTAACTTAATGCTTTATACCAAAATTCAGAAGTATCTGTACAGCACCTACTAACCTTCATTACAGTAATTTAAAATGTCCTTGCATACAATGACTATTTTTAATAGCCCTTTCAGGTAGAGAATCATCATCACCTTTAATTTATGGAAATCTGAATTTATATCCATGTACTAACTAATCAATCTAATTCTTAACAGACCAGCCCCACGACATAGAGCTATGTCATATCCTGATGATATTAGAATTGTACTGAACAGTGCCTCATGTTTACGTACAAATTTGCACCAGGGAAGACCACTACCATTACTTCCAGTGTACAGACGGAGGAAGAGTGATGGTACGTGGTGGGTAAGCAGCCCAGCCAAGGTCATCCAGCAAGTCAGCAATGGAGCCAGGAACAGAAATGTCATCGTTTAGCCAAGGGGTTTGCTACGTCACAAGAGTGATGCAGTACATGTGACAACAGTATGCATTTAAAACACAGCATCTGTCACAGATATATACCTGGAAATGGGTCGTCAATTTTTGTAGAATTTGGTGAGATAAAACTGCTTCCTTTTACTTTTAATTGACAACTGAAAGGAAACTTCACTCACTTCCCTCCATCCTCAAATACCATTTTTTGCTGTCTGCCTGTCAGAGCCACTGTACACAATCCTCTAAAGTCTTACCTGTCATTCACTGCAAAACAATTTCAGATACTCTAAGGAATACTATGTAAATGTTATTGTATTCTAACAATTATATTCCCTTTGCCTCAGAACCTGCATCGAGTTGATTTTAAATAGAAGATCAAAGAAATCCATAATCTTAAAAACTCAGTTCTGCACTGAACACACAGCAATCTAAATGAAATACTTAGGTTTTTATCTTCCGAAAAAAATGCCTTCATTACATACAATTGGAATTTCATCACTCTACTCTGAAGAAAAAAATTCCCCTTTCACCTTCAATTGTCACATCATTATCTCAATAAGCTACAATGATGCAACAGAAATACCTTGTCTGTGAGAAGTTTGGTAAGATTCTTCTGTTTTCTTGCTAAATATTGATCATATAATTGAGCCAATTTAGCTGCTAACACATGCTCACGACTAAAACAGGGATGATGGGTGAATATCAGTCCAGAAATATCAATATCCAATTGAAATGGCCCCTGAAAATCTCCAGGTCCGACAAGATACTGATTGGCAGCTGTCATTTTTATTGCCTGAAAGAAAAAGAGAATAAAATGGATTTACAACAAAACCATCCTGCAAAGAAATCCTGTGACAGAAAATGACCCATTTAGCACTGCCTACCTCTAACTATTGAGTCTTAAACTTTAAAGGCTTCTGTGGTAACCTTTTTGCTTTATTGACAAGCGGGCGGCATAAAATCACCATGGGTACTCTACACAACAGAATTTTGATAGCCCATATGAGACTGAAATAAGAAGTCATATGCCTTTAGTGGAAGTTTTGCCGAGCAATGAAGACGATGACACTGAATTGGAAAAAGAAAAGCCTGCTAGTTCTCTTCTTACCTATTTGTTTAGTATTGCTTTATTTCCTCTTAGAACTGAGCTCTAAAATAAACAGTCCAGCTCTCAGAAAGCAGTTTTCCTTGTAGACCATTTGGATTGTGCAGAAGGGGAAATACGTTCATTGCTCCCCCATTCTAACGCCAGGGAAATTCACACCAACAAAGCCCAATGAAAGCTTTCAGCAACAAAGCTTAAAGAATCTGCTCCAACCCACTGCAACTGAAAGGTATTTATGGCTTATATCGTCAGGTTACTGAAACCAAGAGAATTAGCAGTGCTTCCTGCCTGACTACTGCTGCTCCCATCTTCAGATTCTTCAGGAGAGATCAAGATATTCTGGTACCATAAAAGATGAAGTTGTTAGTTATGGGGTGTTCATTGCAGCCCCTCCGCAAGAACTGGAAAAAGGGGGACTGAAAGGGGAATTCAGCTGCCGCATAGCTCTTCTGCCAGACTGGCATAAATGGCCACCTGATCCTTCAACATTCAGTTTTTCATCAAAATGTTTAATATAACATAAACTGTCATAAAAAAAATGACAGCTACGAATTCCTTATGCTTTAACTATTTTTCTGTTCATAAAGGACCTCTAAGCTTAATATCTTACTTTCAACAGTGATTCGGGTATTTACATGTCACTATTCACGTAAACATAGTGTTCTTGAAACATAAGCTCTCTTGGCCTATCTTTACTAAGATCTAAGCAGCAACCTCTTTTCCTGTCCACAGAAACACCTTGCATAATAAGTCTGTGATACTCGATGCATCCTCAGAGTTGTATATTTGTAACCAGCATCAATTCAAAGGCAACATCCAAACCTGTATCAACAGCAGCAGAGAGAAACACTTGTGTGTCCCAAAAGACCAATCTACTTTAAAGTCGAAAAAGTCACAGCTTTTCCAAGGGGGTAATAGAGTGCTAACATGCAGAACAATTAAAGCTTGCTTAAAGCTTGCTGAATGGTTTTAATTGAAACCATTTGTACTGACTGCACACTGCGACTGCTGTTTGCCAGGGTAGGTATGCTGTAGTTGAGGGAAAAAACAAAAAACCCCCAAAAGATTTGAACCGATGCAACATAACTCAAAGTTAGTTGCTTTCTACATGAGCGAACTGCATGTGAAGACTTATTTTGGAGGAGTTTCATCACTGTAAAATAACCATCAGGCACACGGCCGTCAATTATTTCTCCCTTAAGCTGCAGAGAGCACCTATGTCCTGATCACCAAGTCTGTCTACCAGCAGGAGCTTTATAGATACACTAATATAGGAACTACCCTACTTTGGCACGAGAATATCCAAGGGTGCCTCACAGACTTGAAGCAGCTTCTCACAGACTGTCACATTACTATTTAAACCAGTACTACCAGCTAAACTCTTCATCCTTTTTTGTATGCATTATTTTTTACAGAAAAACATAGGTTTCAAATACCTGAAAAAGTAGAGCACGTTTAAAAATCAGTTGTGGAACCCCAAAAAGCAGTCAGTACTCATAGTTCTTAGCACAAAACACTTCAGCTCACCAGGGTTTCTGGTACAGTAGAACTGGGATATTGGGCCTGAGGAACCACATATATGAAATACGCTTACCTTTCTATACACCGTTTCAAGTTCTGGTGCAATACCTTCTTCCAATGAGAATATTGGAGGCCTAGTAGAAGACTGTTTAATTGGATTAGGCAATGCTAAGATTCTGCCATCGTCACCAAACCACTCTTTCCCCTACAAATAAAAACATAATTTTATATTGTTTCTTGCTTTATATAGAAATAACTTGCAAAATTATAATTCTTATGAAAGCAATTACAGAAGAAAAGGTTGTGAATTGTTTGTGACTCAATTAAGCAAAACTGTTCCAAGACATCTACAGTATATCTGAAGATTTCATTTTGGTAAGTTTTGAAATCAAAATCAAGTGCTTACTCAAACTTTAAATACACTGATTTTTTTTTTTCCTTTGACATTTAGCATTACAGATTTGAAAGAAAAAAAAAGAAAAAACCAACACATCACTTAACATTTAAATGTTATGTTTTCTTAAATCTCTAGAGCTGATAGAATTGCAATGTTTTACACCAGACTGCCACCCCCATCTTCAAATTGGATTATAAAAATCATAAAGCAAAGAACTGACGAGCTAAATGGCAGGTCAGAGAGATCACTTACCAAATGATCCCTCAACTCTTCTTGTCCACAACCTCAACTAATTAAACAGCATCTATGAAAGCAGGTGAGGTAAGTACCTTACACACCAATTGCAATCCACGGCTTTCATGTTAAATATTGTCCTAATTCATCCCTCTGCTCTCACGACCTGGATTCAAGAATAGCTTAAACCAGTGCTGAAAGATGCTGGCCTGCCCTCTTATTCCCACACCTGGTTTAAGCTGACCCTAGAACCAAACACTGATATGGTAACACGGTGAAGCAAAGCAGAAAACTAAGTGGGTTGAAGCTGGCCAGTTAAAAATTTTAGATCCCAATATTCCTAATCTGATTCACAAAAGTACCTCTGCTAGCCCACGAAGAATTCATAGAGTCATAATAAAATACAAACCGCAACTGCTGTATAGCAGCTTAAATCTATATTTAACTATACACACCTTAACACGTATAGACAGATCATATAGCAGGATAAAATATAGCCAAGCCACCTTCACGAGTGTTTCCATAAGCCATTCTGAAAAATCTAGTATTATTCTAAAACCCCTCCAGATAATCTATACCAATATTTAGTTACCCTTACGGTCTGATCAGTAGATTTCTACAAGTCTATTACTTCGTATTATCTTCAGTGGACACAGAAAATAGCCATTGCATATTGCCTCCTTTTGTTATGATCTTCTAGTAAATTGTAACAAGAGCTCTTGCATAAGTCTTTATAAATACTGCTAGGTCTCACAGCATTTTATAGAAGTAGATTACAATTACTCCTATTGTAGTGGCAACTAAACTCCGGCACAGACAAGTGAAGTGATTTGTTCCCCAGCAGGCTACGAGCAGAGCCAGGAAAAGACACCAGTTTTCTAAGATCCAGTCCCATGCTCTATTGGGATACACTAAAACACACTCCGACAAGAATCCACATTTCCTGATGTCTGATACTGCTAAAAATTTTAAAGCCTCTATTACCATGACCATATACCTACTTAACTCTAACAAAACAAAACTACTGATAAATACAGGATTTTAAAAAGACAACTAAGAAGGTAGTGCTAACTTACTTGCTCCTGTCTCAGTATTCTGTTTTCTAATATATTTTGATTAGACTGTGATACGAAGGGCCTTTCTCCTGTGTAAAGACCCTCATCCTCAAGGTACCTAGGCTGCATGTCTCCAGGCATCTTCTCAGAAGCAGGCACTAATGAGAAATTAAGTAGAAAAGCATGTAAAATATCTAACAACTGTAGTTCCAGTTTATTAGTTTTCTAAAAGCCTATGCCATTCTTAAACTGGGACTGCATATTAAGCATGCCGTCAGAAATATTTTCCTAACTAGGAAAAAAGAAATAAATATATAACCAAAACCAGTCCTTTTCTTAATCAGGACAGATCCACAGTTTATCATAAAAGTTTCACAAGTCTTCGAAACAGATAATTAAACATTTCCACACCAAAAAAAAAATTCAAATAACCTAGCGGAGTTTAGTTTTAATGGTTGCTTGCAAAAGAGTGTAAAAACCCATTAGCAGCAACAACTGACTAGACAAACATTTCTAAACCTTTGCCATTTAAAGTGAAACTTTAACTAAGACTAATCCAAACTACTACTACTAGACTGCTTAAGCTACTCTCGTGCAAAACACAGAACATCCATAAAAAGTCATGTTAGCCCAGTTGACAGTAGGCGGAATTCTTTAAAGCCTGCCTGCAGATCGATTATCTCACTGGTGTGTACGAGCTCAGTATTTTTCAAGGAGCAATTGCAAAAGAGGGAGAGATTATGAGGGTTACAATAAAAGTTATCCTCTAAATCAGAACACAGTGGAAGCAGTCAGAACTAAGGCACAAGACATGAAAAAACAGAGGCACCCAATGTCAAATATTTTGACATCGCCTTACAAGCTGTGCTGATACTATTCTGGTACAGACCACCAAGAGACTCATTTCTGTTTCTTCCACTTCAAATGTTAAATAGCAAGTGATACTATGAAGCAATTTTTTTTTCAGACTTTGCAGTTCTATGGGAATAAGGCAAAAAGGTCAGAGACGTGATCAATGTTGACTAACTATTTCCAATTCACAAAATCGGATTTTGGGAAAAGGGTCCCTTGAATTACAAACGTTACTTATATGAGTCTTGACAAACTCGCCACACAGAAAAAACTGCAGATGTGGGCAAGTGAAGAAATAGTGTAAGTTATAATGTACAGTGCACGAGCCACTCTTAGTACCTAAATGAGTGTACCCAGTAACCTGTTGCAGATGTTAAATAATGTAATAGCTAAACCTCAGTGAAAGAGGGGCCAGCCGGCTTGCGTTTACTATAGACAGCACTAAAGTAATTATGCCAGAGCAACAGACGTGCCCCAAGTTCACTTGCTAGCATACCAGCTGGTGACCTGCTGAGGTGTGCATGTTCCTACTTAATCCATTTTGTCAGACCTTTTCAGACTTGACGGGGTGATCAGTGTCAGAGAAATGCAATTAAATATCTCTCCACTGCCAGAGACTATCTGCTGAAAAAAAAATCTATCAGACTAAGGGTGCCATGCTACACAAAATCCAGGAATGAAATGGATAAGCACAATATTCATACCTGCTAGCCTGCTGGGAATGAAGAGAAATTCTTTTTCCTTTTTCACTTGCTCGGAGTAGCTTTCACAATCAGCAGGTTTCATTACTAGAAAATCTTCAGTTGGCTGCCCTATAATGAACAAATCATCATCTTTAACTAGGCGTACGTCTTCATCCTATAGTTTAAGTGCAAACATCTCTGTTAGTCCATCTATTTCTTAAAATGGAGATCTTTAGAAAGTATACTTTCAGAATTTTTAAGGAAACAAAAGTTTTCATTTTGCATTAGATGATTAAAATTAATTCAAGAAGGCTGAATAAAAATATGAACATTTATTCTATAGCTCACACCGTTTCATCCTCCTCTTGTTCATCCTCATGGGTTTCTACACATTGTTCTTCTGTCTCCTCTTCTTCATTTAATTCATTCCTTTTTCTGGCTCCAGCCTTTACACTCTCTGGTTCAGGATCAAAATTGAAGGTAAAGAAATTATATGCTTCTTCAGCAGAAGGAAAATCATTTTGGAACTAACAAAAGAAGACAAAGATACTTTAATATGACATTTATAAGAAATTTAGGGCAAGTGAAGATATCTTTCCATTAATAACAGCAAGTATAAATACTTGACACAGGACAATAATTATTCTATCTCAGAGAACTCACCCAAATGCTGAAGCTGACTGAAATTTTTAAATGATACATGAAACTTTCTCTACTGCTGTAGTATTACTTCATTAAATATTTCTTGCGATGTTTCATTAAAAATGTTACCTCATTCAATTTCAACCAGCTTTTTGTTTTAAATATAAACAAATTTGTGAATGAGAGATGTCAAAGTTTAAATTCTGGCCATAATGCAGATATCCAGGTGAATCATATGAGGAGAAATTTCTAACAGCACTTTGTCTCTGAAGGACCAAGGCTCCTTTAGTTTTAGGATGAATCCTCTAATAAAGGAATTAACACTAGCATTTTGTTGCTAATAAATATCAATATAGTAATCTGTAAATTGCTTTAACTGCCAATTGGTGGCATTCAATAGAAAGGATTTAAACAGAAGAAACATTTTTCCTCCCAGTTCCAGTAATTGAGTCCAGATGGATTTACCTGATTTTTTTTTTTAAATTAAATGACCCAAAGTCATTCTTATATTTGATGAAGGTACCCCTTCTATACTTCAACTGTTGGCATATATTGATTTTGAATTTTTATATAAATAAAACCCTCTGCACTGCTTAAGATGAATTCTGTCTGCTTCTTCAAACAGAATCATGAAGCCATATAAGTTTTAAATTAAACTAACATCAGTTATTGAAATGAAAGAATTGATACTTACTGTTAACTTTTGCTTAAGCTTTTTGACAGAATCACGAAACTTTATTTTTGATGTTAAGTGGGATTCATCCTCTTGCATCTCCCTAAATTTATCAGACTGCATAAAAATATATACGTTATAACATATACTTACTGATCCATTAAAAGAGACAAATAGCTGAATATAGAGATTAGATATTGCATTTTCACAGAAAAAAAAAAAAAACAAAAAAGAAATACAGTCACTGTGGTAACAATTATACTGATTCTGTATTTATTTAATTTTAACCTATTTATTACTTAACTCCTTTCTCCTTTGGGTCAAGAAATAGACTGCAGAGTATCAAGAAATGGTTCATTGCATAAATGTTAGTTTACTTTCTCCGCTGCTGATGAGATCGTTTCTGCACTCCCGAACACAAGGAACCACATGCTAATCTCCGCAAGGGGGAGAAATGAGGTAGCAACGCAAAATCTTCCTGTCTACAAACCAGATGTTGCCAGACAGCACAAGCTGGGCAGCAGTGGCAAGGGTGCTGCTGACAGACACTGTGGACCAGGGAAGGGAATCAAGGAACTAAGGACAGCTTCTCATATAGGCCCTGCTGCAATTAGGAAAAACCTGTTTGGTATTATTCAGAAAAGGTGGTGCCCATTGCTTGGGTGCTTAAATACAAACACGATGATTTCTTTTGTTCTCTCTCAAACAATTATTGCTAGGCTACTCTAAAACTCCATGTTTGATACTCCTCTACCTATGGAAGAAAGGAGGTAGCACGGTTATCCAGGTCCAGTTTTCTGAAGCCTTATCTGTCCCTACACACAGATCACTGTAATCATCACTGGTTCTGAGGTTGCTTCCGCAAGTTCACTTGAGTGCTGCTAAATGATTTTTCATCAGGCCCAGCCAACATAGCACATCCAACATTCCATCTGTTTTTTCCTCCTTGCAGCCTGAATTCTTAGGTTAAAGGAAGACATTTCTCAAGTTTACATCTATTCAACCTAAACTTCAAAATAACTATAGCAAAAACAAATCTCAAACCCTGGCAATCTGATGGCCACTTGTTTAACAACAAAACAAGACTTCATACGTGTGTAAATAAGTACAGGAAACAAGACTAACACGTGGAAGGTTTCAGACATGCTTTATATAAAATTAGTGAATAACTTTAATAATGGTATCAATTCCACATTTTCCTAACACAAACTCATTAAAACAACACTAGTTAACTGAAAACTATGATAATTACTTTTTATAAGAAAACACTGCCAAAAACCTTCCCCACAACCTACAATTCTCCCCTAGACAAGCAATTTAGCCAGACTAATTCATATTGTTTGGAATTCCAGATAAAAACGTTACCGCTACGCGCTGTTATTTCCTGGGCATACACATTCTTTGGAACACGTTTTCTACAGGCAAGCAATCTCTTTGCGAATTCTGAAGAATATCTGGGTGCAAGTTCTGCACAGGCATAGCCTTTGTTACTTTTTTAATACAAAATTCTTTTCTGACAAAGAACATGCTTATGCTAGAAAAACCCTGAATATAAAATAGTAACAAGGAAATACAATACAGTACGATGACATAAAGTTAATATCCAGCCTTTAGCAATTACACTGTGTAAATTGATACAGAGCTAGAATCATAGAATCGTTAAGGTCCTTTCTGTGACAGTAACTTTAAAACACTTCAAGACATCTTAAGCAACAGAAGTCATGAACCTATAAATGACAAGTTTCACAAGATGGCTACACTATAACGAAAGCAAATGATTATCATTAAATAGGGACATTAAACACAACAATCAGAAAGGTTCCTTCCTGGTTACTAATTCAAACAATAGTATAATTTTGATCCCATTAAAATAAATGAAATTGATCTTCAAGGCTACATATAATCTCAGATTTACTTCATGTTGCACATTCACTTTCTCATTATCAGAATAGCAAGACCCAATGCACCTACTTACCACTTTATCCAGTCTGACTTCTGTTTTCCTTTCTCTGATGCTTTTTAAACGCCTAGGTCGTGGACTGGGGTCTTCTTGCAATAAAGTAATTTCTGCTTTTGACTAAGCAAACAAAAAAAAAAAATGCTTACCTATAACAGAAATATAATAAGACCAAAGCTACAATAATTCCCAGGAACTCAACAACGTATGCATGTTTGTGTTGGGGACAGAATCTTTTAACTATATAATCAGCTTAAGCGATTTTACAGACCAAGATGTTAATACCCCTTATTAAACTGCACAATAAACTTAGAAGGAAATCCATTGATTTCAAAATAGTGCAAGACTGTTTTTGACAAAAGCACAGAAGGATTTGGTAATGATTACATCATTTGAATTATAAAACAATGGTAACTTTTATATTATTACAAACAAACTAAATATAAAATTTAGGAAAAATACAGCAATAGAGATGCACTGTACTGATGAACTGAGTATTATTTCAGCCTTAGAAATAAAAAAAAGCAGATATCTCAATTCAGATTAACATAGCAGTAAGCAAGCAAAATGAAGTGGGTGGTACTTATAAGACTAAAGTTAACCAAACAGGACTTCTGAAGGATTCTCACCCTTGCTGCTTTTAGTTTCTCTCTCATCCGCTCCCTGACAGAAAATTCTGCAGAGCCTGTCCTCGATGTAGAAGGAACAGGTGGCAAGTCTGAAACACAGCAGACAGGGAAACATGTTTAAATTGCATATTTTCTGAAAGAAACTTAAAATTATGCAAAATAAAACCATATATACCATACAGAGTCCCATATTCCAACAGAGAGAACTCACATGAGAACATGAAGGAATGAAACATTTATTTGGAATTCAGACCTTACAGACTATCATTTAAATGCATTTAGCTGCGATGGGTCTACCTTTCATTATACGCTATGAACCACCTTAAGCAAAGCATATACACGCTTTTTTTTCTATTAAAGATATGTAAAGAATTACCTGGCATTTAATAAGCTGTTAGACAGATGTAGTGACAAAATATCAATTTCTGCAATAGTGTTTTTGTGCTACAGCTCTAATACAGTCAAGAGGGTAAGGTGTGTTTTACCTTGTCCCATCACAGCATTACCAACTAACTTCCCATTTCACACACAAACTACTAGGAGCTCTAATTGTGCCATCCCTCTGGAACCAACAGATCACCTCCCGCAAGCTCAAGAGCAGTCTGTCCCCATACTCAGGAAGTCAATCAAGACCCACAGGTGGCTACAAAGATGAACTCAAGTCATGCATCAAATGAAAACTTACAAGAGATGTAAACAGGGATAGGTGACCTGGGAGGAATACTACGACATTGACCATGCAGGGATGCACTTAGGAAAGCCAGAGCCCACCTGGACTTGAATCTGGCAACAGATGCGATAGCCAACAAGATGGGACATTACACAGAATCACAGAATAGTCAGGGTTGGAAGGGACCTCTGGAGATCATCTAGTCCAACCCCCCCGCCAGAGCAGGGTCATCTACAACAGGTTGCACAGGACACCATCCAGGCGGGTTTTGAATGTCTCCAGAGTGGGAGACTCCACAACCTCTCTGGGCAGCCTGTTCCAGTGCTCCACCACCCTCAAAGTAAAGAAGTTCCTCCTCATGTTAAGATGGAACTTTCTATGTTCAAGTTTGTGCCCATTACCCCTTGTCCTATCAATGGGCACCACTGAAAAAAGACTGCTCCCATCCACCTGGCATCCTCCCTTCAAGTATTTGAAAGCAGGTGTATTAGCAGCAAATGAAAGACTAGGGAAAATGGTTACCTGCTGCTGAATGGGGCAGGGGACTTGTGACAGGGAACACAGAAAAGTAATCAGTACTCTCTTCATCTCTGTTTTTACTGCCATCAGGAACACCAGGCCCCCAAGACCAGCGGAAAAGCCTGGGGCAGCAAAAACTTACCCTCAGCAGATGAATATCAAGTAAGGCCACATCTAAACAAACTGGGTATACGCAAATCCATCGATCCTAATGGGTTGCTCCCATGAGTGCTGAGGGAGCCGGTCAATGTCACCTCAAGGCCACTCTCAGCTATCTTTGAAAGACCGTGGTGATGATCAAGAGAGGTTTCTGAGGACTGGAAGTGAGCAAACATCACTCCTCTCTTCAGGAAGGAGGATCTGGAGAACTACAGGCTGGCCAGCCTCATCTTGATGCCCAAGGTGATGGAGCAAATAATCCTGAAAACCACTGCCAAATATCTTAAGTACAAGATGAAAACTGGGAGTTATCAGCACCCATTTATGAAGGGGAAAACCTTTTACCCGACCAATAAGACAACTTCCTATGATGAGATAATTGGGTTAGTGGATGAAGGGAAAGCAGCGGATGTTTTTTATCACTGTTTCCTGTAACACCCTTACAAACTGATGAAATACTATTGGGCTCAAAGGGTTGTGATCAGTAGTGCTAAGTCCAGCTGGAAGTCATCACTGCAGCTGTACCCCAGGGGCTGATTTCAAACAAACAAAAAAATTCTTCAACCCACCCTCCAACCCCAAGAATTCATCAAAACTCTACATCCTTTAGGATCAAGTACTCTCTGCTGATGCTGCGAAACACACAAATCTGAGTTTTAAATCAGTGGCATATATTTAGACCTTTTGATAGATGGTAAATACCAGGTTTTGATACCGACTTCATGAGATTGTATGTGTAAGCAAATAGTAACGCTTCCAGCAGCTTTATGTATTAAACACACTTATGGTTGTCTTCTGCACGGTATTTTGAGAAGGCACCCATCTCCCTCTCATGGATTCCACTACCACTGTAAAAGAGTCAGGGTTATCCTCTTTATAAAAGTCTCCAGAATACTTCTAGCTGAAAATAGTTTTATATACCTAATAGCTTAGAAAGTCATCACTTAAGTGTTTTCCTTTTTGAAAGACCTAACTCATTTCTTCATTAACAAAACTGAGTGTAACTATGTAATTGTCTCCTCATCTGCACAGACCTCTTCAGTCTCACTGGAACCCTGGAGTTCCCCTGGAAATTCTCAGAAGCTTACTGAAACTTGAACTTTGGCTGATATATGCAATATTAACTTTTTAAAGAGAAATGCCTAACGTCCCTTCTTATATATGGAATCCTCAGATCTTACTTTCTTCTCCTGAACTTTTGTAGCTAGCTTGCCTTTCCAGAAGGAGCTCCATCATTCCACACAGCACACACTGGCCCTTTTACTGGAACATCTGTAAGATGATCAGCAGAAGAAAACTGTAGCTCTTTTCGCGTATGTGCTTTGTGGTACATGGCTGCTTTTTTTTTTCTTTAGTTTTTAATCCGTGCACACGACATTCCAGGTAAATAAGTTTTTCTAGTTGTCTCCACCTGTAGAATTATATTACTTGTCAGTTCTTTGAGCCAAACACTGATTTGTTCTTTGCCTTTACGAAAGAACATTGTTTGCCAACGTCTAAGTAAAGGGTGATTTCAGGTTTATATAAGGCATTAAATTCATGAAAAGGAGATAAAACAGCAAAGGGTAAAGGCTTATGAGTGCTAAGGTCACACAACATATATCATATTATGGCTGATTCAATATTATTCCAAGAGCTTTACGGTATGTTGAATATACAACTTAAACATTTAAAGGCTACCTACCATACCAAAGTGCAATCTAATTTCCAGGATAACCTTAGTCCACTGTCATTTAGAAAAGAAAAATACATTAAGATAAACCCCACTAACACTGATTCTACTCAGAAACATCAAAAGATTTGGGAGAATCATAGTATTTTCAAATTACACAATTTACTGCCTGTATTTGTCCAAAGAAACATTCATTGTATTCAGAAACTTCCAAAAGAAAAAACAAGGCACAAAGTGATTATCACTAGCATGAGACACATAAGAGAAAAGCAAGCATCCCATAACCACTTCCCCACCAAGAGGAATACTAGAGACAGAAATAAGCAAGTACCCGGTAGAGGCACCAAGAGAACACAGAAAAGCCTATTTGCATTTTATCTTTTCTAACAAGGAACACAAAATGAGTAAGAACAGGGTGAGAATTAATGACAAAACAGAGAACAAGATCTAGATAAATATTCATCAGACTGAGTTAATTAAAAACCATCGTTGCAGAGTATCCAATAATTAACTGGCTGCAAAAATATCAGAACTCTCAGTGATTCTGAGAAGTGATGGAGAATAGGCAAGTTCCAAAATCCTGGGCAAGTGTCTTTTTTAAGAAATTGGAAAGAGTGAGCTACAAAAAACACCCAGCCTGTTTGCAAACATTTAAAAGACAGTAAAATAATAAGCAATAGAAGGCGTAGATTAACCAAAATCACGACCTATCAAGCCAATTTAATGTTCTTCAACATATACTCTACCCATTCTTGTGAATAATGGAAAAAGCAAACATCTCAGCTTTTGAGCTTGCCCAGAAAGCGTCTCTCAGTAGGAAACATTTTGATGAAATGATGGGGGTGGGGGAAAGGGGCGCATGCAAGTCACTGGAAAACCATATTTAAAAAGATAAGCAAGTAACAGTTAATAAATCCATACCCCGTACTGAGTAGGTATTTTCAGGGTCTGCCTCAATCTAATGCCTTTAAAACACTTATTAATGGTTTGAATGATGGAATAATGTCTATCTGCGTATAAAACATGCAGGCAAGAACTGTCAGAAGTCACATTTGCTCAAAGACTGACTTTGAAGAGTCTTTGGAATGGAGGAAAAACTTCAACATCTTTTACAGCTTCAAGTCCACAAAAGGTTGTTGCACACAGAAAGGCTCTCTGTGTTTGCTGGAGATGGAAATAACAGACTTTAATTGCAATAAGGAAGGTGATTACACACTGGAAAAGCTTTTTAACTGTTGGGGTATTCTAGCATTGGAATTGAGTCCCATAAATAGTTACGGAATCTTCACTGGTGCAAGCTTTAAAGTTTTTAAAAACAAAAACAAAACCAAAAAAAACCCAACAACAAAAACACCTCAAACAACAACAACAAAAAACCACCAAAACCAGGTCTCAAGACTTAAATAGTGTTGAGAAGACCTAAGGGACAAGCTGGTCGAAGTTACCTTTTGATTTCCCTTCTGTGACTTTTTTTTTCACCATTGTATTCTGTTCAGTTAGTGTGTAAAAACATACTCTATTTCATTGGAGCAAATGCTTTATTTCAATTCCATACTGATAAATGAAAACTAGAAAGCAACAGATCAGAATCTGCTTTTGATCTTCTGAAACACTTGACAATTGCTTGTAAACATTTCCAGACAAGCCAGGTTAAAGTGAACAGCGTAAACATGCACAATTAGTGGAGAAACAACGTGTCACTACTTTAAACACCTCTTAAAGCATCAGAATTGATACTCTGCATGCAGAATTATGAATGAATCGGTTCCTTCCTTTCTATACATAATGAAAAACATTTTAAGGCTTTAACAGTTGCAGTAAAATTAATGCAATGCATCAATTATTGTGGGATCCTGTGGTTCTTTGAAAAAAGGACCACGTAAAAAATATTTCTGTTGCTTTATTTTTCTGTACATATACTTTTGTTCTGCTTATATGAATGGACTCTGCAGCCAACTAACTTGTGCATAACTTCAAAATATATTTTTGAAGTGAAAGAATACTACCAATATCCAGGAGAGCATTACTTTGCAGGATCACCGTTACAGACCTGTATCAAAAAATTTCACACCACTTTTACATTGGAAGTGTCATTATCCTACAATGATTCCATATCATACTTCCAGCAGATCTAAGGAGCTTGCTGGATAGTCAAACCCAAATTAAGCCTAACTGAGAACCTGAAACTATCATCTAATAACTTTCTGCCTTGATTCCATCCGTACTCAGAGGAGCCCAAACCCACTAGGTCTCTGCATGACTTCAAAGCTCTCTGCGCTGACAGAGACCCAGAACATCTGCAAGAATCTTGACACCAGTTCTGTATCTGAATGGGATGCAGAAACCAGGCACGAGGGAAAGCAAACAGACAGACATTTATGCTGTGACCAAGCACCAGGCACATGAAAGAAAATAGGGAACTTCCATCAGAGGTCCTAGAAACACTTTTGTATCTTTCATGGTACAATTACTGCTTAAATGCATAGTAAGACACTCCAGAAACTGCAACCAAGTAACTATACAAATCCAAAAAAAAACAACAACAAAGAAAAAGATTTTCTAACACTGCAGTTGTCCTGGCTTCCTAAGGGAATAACTATCAGACATGTGCTTTTTATTTAAAGTAATTCTTCTTTTGCAACTCTTATTTATTAGTCTGACTAGTGGGCCGACATATAGCCAAATCTCCCCATTTAAGAAAGGTATATAGGCATCTAAGTATGCACGTAATTAGATTACAGTAAAATAACAAGTTTCTGCAAACAGACTGCATTAAAAAATAGTAGAGACTGACCGAACGCTTCAAAGACTAATAGGGACAAACAGAGACTATGATGAATATTAAGTGAAGAAATAGTTGATGGGTATGTTTCAAGCTAAATTTGCCATAGTGGGACCAGAATAGGAAAATAATCCTAGCATGCTAGCATAAAATAAACCAAGTATTTGAGGAACATCACAAATTTATAATTCCACAAACATTACCAGCTTCTCACTTGTGTTAAAACACAGCTCCCTTTTCACAAAACAGGGCTGGTGCGTGTGCGTGTCTATACGTTTAACACCAGAAATTTAACATAAACAATGAACAAATATGGTAACAACCACAACAAACTAAAAAGGCCTAGTGATGGAGGCAATGTATTATTACAGGCACTAAAGCAAAACCAAAACAAGATAGTAGAGAAAACAGCCTATGTAGAATTTTCCAAAGGCACCTGGAAAATGGGAGGAAGGTGTTAGATTTTATAACTTTTTTTAAATGGTTAGTTATAACTTGCGAAGACAATGATAAGCAGAAAGTCATACACAGATCATCAGCCTAGTAAAGGCAGTGAGGAAATGAAAAGAAATCAACTTTTACCTTATGACTGGGCAACACAATAGCAGGTGTCAGTGTCAGCGTATTCAAAAGCTTAATATATAGAAGATGGAAATTTAAATAATTTATAAATCTGTCAGACTGAATTCCAGGGGAAAAAAAATGAAATAAGTTTTGGATAGATGCAGGAAGACTTCAGCTCAATGTGCAGTCTTTCTCAAAATTTAAGATGTAATTAAAAAAACAAAACAGATAAATTATACTACAGTTAAGTAAACCAATGACAGTCTGTTCAGAATACCACATGCAGTACTCTTCACTCGATCATACAAAATTAGCAGCATTACAGGGATTTCAGAAGCAAAAACAGGAACAAGCAACAGAGCAAAACACTCAAAACAAAACATTTATCACGTAAGGGAACTAATGGCTAGTTTTCTTCTCAGAGTACTGCTGTGCTGTTCTGTTTATTCTTGGAAAATGAGCTTCTGCAAAAGAAAACAACCATCACTAGAGGGTGTCTCTTGATTTCCCCATGCAATCAATTCTGAAAACTGTTTGGACTTCCATCTGTCAACAGCGTATCACTTCCTAGCACAAGCTGGCACAGTGAGACTCAAAAAACATGCAAAAGATAAGCACACAGACCTTGAAAGAGCTGGAAACATCCCTAAATTGTAGATATCTGTAACAAATACCGTATTTTGCTAAAATGAGTTTAAGGACAATACCGACATTTTGTTTTGATAAACCTTGATATTGATGAAAAACTATGCATGTTTATACTTCACTGGATTTTAATTTTATTGACTTTTTAATCCTATGTTCTAAATTAGTTTTTTTACACATCTTTTTTGGGTAAACCCATGAAACCACTCAGTAAGATTCACAACATTAATGTTGTCCAAAATATTTAACAGGAATATTGCAGTGATTCTGCTGAAGAAATTGAACATTAGTTTTCAAGTACCAACAACCTCCATTCAGCAACAGGACAAGAGAAAATGGCCTCAATTTGCAACAGGGGAGCTTTACGTTGGATATTAAGAAAAAATTATTCAAGGAAGGGGCTGCCAAGCATCGGAACAGGCTGCCCAGAGAAGTGGTGGAATCACCACCCCTGGAGGTATTTAAAAGAAGGGCAGACACGGTGCTTAGGGACATGGTTTAGTGGTGGTTTTGGCAGTGTTAGGTTGATGGTTGGATCTGATGATCTTAAAGGTCCCTTAAAGGTCTATGATTCTTTCCAAGCCTGCAATTAGACATTCACTTCTAACAGCTTCCCACTGCATCGCTTGCTTTGCTACTACTCAGTATTTCACATGTGACAGTTAAAATAGCCCACCAATAAATCCACACGCCACCGTAAGGATGAGTAACACTTCAAGCACAAAACATGAGGTTCACAAATACGTAACCACTGCGGGTCTACACTAACACCTTTGGAAAATGTTGTGTATTTCACATGAGAACATTTCATAACTTACTCACACCTAAATACCACAGCAGCATGTCTTTCCAGTGCAGCACTCTGACTGCACGTGGAAGGCTCAGAGCTGACGACTCGACACGACTCGACACGACTCGACACGA
>VZSZ01009556.1:870759-946175 GCA_013398815.1 Ibidorhyncha struthersii
GGGGGGGCGAGCGCGCATGCGTGCAGACGGTAGCTGCGCCATGTGCGCATGCGCGGTAGCAGGCGGCGGCGGGCTGGAACTGGGGCGGCCGCCGAGCCTGAGCCCGTGGTGGGGAAAGGGGGGGAGGAGCTGAGGGCTCTCACCGTTTTCTTTTTCCTGTGCCTGCGGGTGGTCAAGGTCCTTCTCAGCCTTTCCTCCTCGGGAGGGTCCTCATCCGGGAGCTCCGCCTTTTACAGAGGGAGAGAGAGTGCTGCGCTGTGGGGTAGAGGCTGGCCTTGTTCCCAGACCCACAGAAATAATGTCTGGTCTTTCAAAACACCCAATTTAATCAATTTTCCCTATATATTCCACTGATGCTGTTGGGAGGCTGGAGTTGTGCAACTCCCTTAAGTTAGCACATGCTGCTGTTAGAAAGACTAAAGCCTACTGACAAGTTATAAAGCATCTTGTCTTACTGGCATAGTTTATCTCCTCATACCACAAGGTGGTTTTCAGGGTCTTTCCCCCCCACTTCTGACATTACATTGACATAGCACCAGGCACAGTTTAAACATCACTTCAAAAGCATTTCTACAGATGAGAACAGGGTAACTTTCTATTTTTGCAACACACACGAGAGTAATTTGAAGATGAAGTGTTGGATTAATGTGAAATAGAATAAAAAATAGACATTAAAGATGCCTATTTCATAGCATATGGTGTCTATGGTTGTAATGTATTTGCACAGAAATTAATGATGCAAACCAGCATTAACGAGAATGGTACTGACTGACCTGGGGTTAACAAGAGCTTGCAAGATACTCTTGATTTAGTTATTTCACTTTACTCAGTTACATATATAAGAGTTTCCTATTACTCTCAGTGAAAAATGATTGTACGCCATTTTTGTCTCAACTAACTGGACACTAACCTCCATGATTATCATCTGGGATTCTTCACTGCGGTTCATCTGGTCGGTGGCTGACACCTGGCTGTCACAAGCAACACAGGAATTACTCATAAGAGATACGCTTTAACATGTGCATAATGATCATGAGATACATTCCATATAACCTTTGCACCCTGAACGCTGAAAGCCACTATACTTGATTACAAGCATTTAGGAATTTTTTAAAATTCAAGCTCAATTCATCTCAGGTTCCTGTCCTGCTTTACCTTTAATCAACAGGAAAGTGACCTCAGCTGTACTCGTTCCCTGCACAAAGCACGCTCCAGCATTGCACCAGTGCAAAACCTGCATGCTGGTGTACTGATCTAACAGATGAAGTAACTCGCAACAGCATAGTTTATTCTGTATTTCAAAATCCCCATGAATGAACTGACAGGAGTAAAACACAGGGCCTTTTTCCGTACCTGGCTAAATCTCCCCTAGCGAGAGGGCTAACTGAGGCTTTCACAGGTCATCTGTTGTTTCCCCATCACTTCTTTGTACAGGGTATGTACAGGCTTGTGCATACTCACCTCAGAAAATGCTTCCAGCCCAGGCTAGAATTTGAAGAGTTGTCTTCATATTACTCTTTATCTCTTAGGAGCTCCCTAATAGGAAACCAGAAGAAACAGGGGAGGAGCAACACAATTGTCTCCTGCCCGAGGCTTAGCCCTTACCAGCTACTAGCCCCAAAGCTTTTCAGGTTTCTAATTAAGTCTCAACTAGCACAGGGAGCTGATCTCGCCCTAAACAAATGTGACTGTCTCCCAAACCACCTGTGCACTTGCCTCAGCACCAATTCACTCAGTAAATATCTCACACCAGGGTGAAGGGTGAGGTACCCAAAAATGGCAATGTTTCCTTGCTACAGGCAAGGTTCATCAAATACGCTCTTCATGGCATAAAAAATACAGCACTGCAAGAAATGGCAGCATTTTTATTGCTTGGCATATAAACCTCTTTTTTTCATATCAAGCTTTGTTTATCAAATTTAAACAGCCTTTCCTAAATGCACGTGGAAATGGAGGACGCTGGCAACATAGCAGAAGGGCCTTATGGTCACCTTTTTTAATAATTTTCTAACATTTTTTGAAGTTAAATACTGTAGCAGGCACTCCAAAATGTAGTAACTGGATGCAAGAACTATAAAGTTCTCCATTAGCTCAGAGACTGTTTCCAAAGCACTTAAAACTGACAACAGAAACGCAGTGAAGTTTCTCTTTTCTTTAAAAAAATTATTACATCAAAGGTACCTAGAAAATAATTTTGAGGATTTGGGATTCTTAAATCTGTCTCGTTCATGAAAACACACAGAATGCAGTGATATTAAAACAGATCTAAAGGAAAATGTTTGTTTCCTACCTGAGTTTTCTTATACAGCAGCTTTCCGAGTACAGAAAGAGCCAAGCACAAGACTGCCCCTAGCAACAAAGCCTCAGCTTTGCTTTTTAAAGAGAAAGAGTCAGATTCTCCTCCTTAAGCCACTAAAACAGTTCCGGAAGACTTCTTTTTTGTAAACAATTTCTTTTACAGTAAACGGGAAAGTCATGAATAAAGTATGGGGAGGATGAAGTGATTGCAGCTCCTGCAGACAGCAATGCGTTTCAGTTACTGCAGTGACTTAAAATATTCATACTATACTTTTGCAGGATCAAGGATGGTTATTTCAGACTGAAATACAGTAAAGTTAGTCACTCCTCCTAACTTTAGGTACCTAGCTTTGCTAAATTATCTGACTTAAATTATGTGTACTTCTTCCGTAACTAGAGGAGAGGCACAGACTCTTCTTGGGACACCTACGATTCAGAGCTGTGATTCCTGAATGTCAATCGTTTACAGAAGAGCCTGTCTCACTCTGTTGAATAAAGGGTGATGTTAAACCTCTAATTCACACTATCTGCCAACATTCCAGCAAGTACATCTTTTTTTAAGATTACTTTCACTCTGAAAAAGATCCCTGGCATCAGTCATGTAGGCTAAATCCTTGAAGTGGACGGTTAGTAGCTAGTTGTTTTCCAAGTGTTGTCTCTGTTTTCCAGTGCATTAAAGTACTCAGAGTATTAACCAAAGCTGTATTGACGGGGCAATAGTGCATTATTCTTTACAGACGACCTTTACAAATCAGCATAAGCATCAGCAAACTTCTTAGCCTGTCGTTTCAGGGAAAAATAAGCAGAAACATAGCAAAGTTTGGAAAGGTATAATCTCTCAGCATCTTTAATTTGCAAACCCAGGCTTTTTGCCAACCAGGATATAAAAATGTGATAGTAAATGTTCTGAGTCTGGGGAAGGCGAATCCTGAAACCAAAGTAAGAAGTTAAGACAAATCATAACTTTTTATAAAGTTATCAATATACTTTAATACTTCTGTAGGAGAAGAAAGAAGGACATGGAGGCTTCATTAGGCTTGTTCTAGAGCCCGTGTAAAGGGAAATACAGTCCTTAAGCCCTGGTTGGAGAAGCAGTGGAAGGATGGCTTATCTGCTTGTTAAATGTTCACAGCCAGCTCATGTAGATACTAGGAATGGCTGAAATGTCAGTGCTATCAGATAGTTTGTAGAAATGCAGATTGTCTTATATACAATTCCTGATTTTTATACGTACAAAGCAATTTATAGTTTTCCTATCAAATCTGCAGAATTTTCCTATCAAATTCTGCACTGAATTGTTTACCAAGTAATTTCTTATGTTAACGTGTATTAATAGCTTTAGTATGACCAGAATAAACAATATTGCTGATACTAAATGGAGTTGTTATTAGGCTTATTTATAATTGTATAAACAGTCCCTATAACATCTGAAGGCCTGTTACTGCAAAGTTTTAATAGTTGGAATCACATGAAAAAGGATGGCTAAATTGATTCCCATTTCTGAATACTGTTGTAAGGTGGAGATCGTGGGAAGAAGTAAACAGTCATAGTAGATAAAAAGATTGGGAGTATGCATTTTTAATTGCTAAAAGAGGGACTATCACAGCTAGAACACACCTTACATGGCAAAAGCTTTCAAGAATAGGAAAGAAGTGACAGAAGACAGGTTTCTTAGGGTAACATATACAGTACACAGTCTCTTATCTGCTAAGTCTCACCATATGTGGAACTGCAGAAATGATCCAGTGGGTGAACCTTCATCCAAAGTTTTGGCAAGGACTCAGGTTCAACATCTTGTTTTGCTAATAAGTCTGTGTCCCAACAATTTATTCCAGTCTCAGAAACAGTTGTACAAACAGTTTAAATGATGGACAAATATGAACAGCATTATGTAAGGAACATTACTATAATACCCTAAAGGAGCAGTGGGGGACCTTTGCTTAACAGGATGGAAAGCTGCTTAAAAACACATGTCAGTACAATGACTCTACTCACAGGAGACATCCAGAATTCAAACCACATATGCTTCCTGGGGTGGAGAACAACTCATTTATCTCAACGTTATAAAAACA
The DNA here is from genome assembly GCA_013398815.1 of Ibidorhyncha struthersii. Lineage (NCBI taxonomy): Eukaryota > Metazoa > Chordata > Aves > Charadriiformes > Charadriidae > Ibidorhyncha > Ibidorhyncha struthersii. Next base: position 875,130 of record VZSZ01009556.1, read on the forward strand.
AAGGCAAGCCCATTGTCATTTAGTGCTCCAAATAAGATGATGTGAGCAGCTCTACTTTGTTAGAGGTGACACTGTCACACTTAAACAGTTATTTTGTCAGCAATGGTGAAGGATGGCTTTTGGCACAGGCAGCACAGATGGCAGCTTGTGGTGCTGCCCCAGGAACAGGCAGGTGAAGGGATCACAGACCCCAAGTTCAGCAGTAAAACTGTTTTAAAATGAATAATGTATGGTTTGGGTTGCCACATACACCTCTTTTTACCTGCCTTGCTTTTTTACAAGCCAAAAACTTGTAAAACCAAATGAAAACAGAAGTGAAACTCCGACTCTTAAAAGCTGTGTACAACATTTACAAAATAAGGGTATGTGTTGCTGTGTTCTTAGAATAGGAATATCTGTAGAATAGGAAAGATCTTGGTTTCATGGAGGTTACAAACAAGGGAGAACAAACTCTCCTTATCATGATGATTTTAAAGTGATTGCACCTTACTCCAGCATGACAGAAATCTCAATTAAAATCTCCTGAAATTTGTCACAGGTGGAGAAGAAATCCAGGTTCATGTTGGAGAACATCTGACAGAGTGTGGGTGAACGCAGGTGGTGCGTGGCAGAGACAGCATCAGTAGTAGGCAAGTTTTCAGATGATTAAAGAGATTGTTCTTCAGCTCAAAAATTTTAAATCCCTTCCACTGTCTTCTGAGCCTAGGCACAATACTTTGTTGAAAGCAGAGAAAGAAAAGGGACTGCTGGTACATTTCCTTCATACAATTCACTCTTTTCTAGAAATCCCATCTGCTGCTTGCTAAAAGTTTGCTTTAGAGCCTACTGAGAATCATAGTTCATTTATGTTTTTCCAGAATTCAGTATTTTTGTCCCTTTGTTAACATGACGTAAACAAGGCTATTCTTTCACACAGATGATTTTACAAATATTGCATTATGTTTTGTATTGTGTTTAGGATTTTGACAGGTTCTTTAAAATTGAAAAGAAACAAATATAGATTTTTTTTTTTTGTATAAATAGAAATACTCCAGGATACCTTTAGGTTTTCTACACCTAAAATTAAGTATCCTTAAAAATGTCAATATTTTATATATACTTAAGTGTGTTGAATTTGGAGGCATGAAAGGATTAGCTAGCCCACCTTAATATACTGTAGAATTTTCTGGAGGACAGCCAGGTTCCTGCAGTTGAAGTTGTCCCGGGAGGAACTTGAGCAATACTTTATGAAAGGGCTGACAAGAGGTCACTTCCATCATTAGAAGGGTACTTCTATGTTCTCATCAATCCACATCTTCTCTCTAATTGTGAGGCATATAAATTGCCATATTAAATTATACCATTTTTTCCACTTAGCAGATTGTTCTGTAAGACCGGACGTCTTATTTAACTTTTGCCATCTCAAAGTTAAAGGCTAATCTAAGTTAGTCACATAGATACAGGTAATGCGAAGAGACAGGTATCTCCGGATTCTTCCTTTCTTAAGGTAGTCATCTAATACAGTGTCATCCAAACAGAGATTTACCTCACCTATTTCTTTGCACTGATGACAGGAGAGCTAACAACTGATTTAGCCTAGGCAATGACCTTTCAGCTTTTAGAATTTAAAGTCCTGTAAGATAAATTTCACCCTAATAATTGCTTCTGCAGGAACAATCTGCACAGAGGAAAAATCTCCTTACACCTCATCCAGCAGGTAGCTGCTGGATCATACCAAAATAATTATACTCAAAATTGAGGGATATAAGTCAAATGCCAAATAATCCAAGACATGGCTTTCTTTATAGGTATTTACTATTACAATATAAATGCATAATACGTGTAATTAATTTTTCTTTTGCTTTAGGTAGTAACTTTCATGAGTTGATCTGATGAATGGAACTAGGACAAAACCACGTGTCAGAGACTGAGAATTTTGTCAGAATTCTTGGAACATTCTTCATGCCAACGCAAGGAAGAATCGTGCCTCTGAAATTCAGAAACACTGATATAACCTCAGTTTGGAGTGTTGACTTGAAGAGTTACAGGGAAATGAGTATAACCTCTAAATGCTCTGTGATCTGAAGTCTAAACGGTTTATGCTGAAAGGAATAAATTGCTTCTTGAAAGCAATGTATTACTCATTGAGAAAGATTGTGCTATATTGCTTTCTCAGCTCTGTTTTTCTCCTCTTTAGTCTCATATATTATTTCTTGGATGGGATTTATCACCCACTGAAATACATATATAAAGTAAGCCACATCTCCACATGAAACTAAAGTTCCCACTTCAGCATAGTTATCTGGAGTATGAATTGCCTGTGAATGGAAAAATTAAACCTTTTAGTTAAAAGTGAATTAATCAGTAAATGTCTTAGGAAATAAATGTGAACTGAATCCAGTGGGTGACCTGTGGAAGATAAATAAAAATAAGGTGTTACAGAAACTGCACCAACTAATGAAACATACGTGGTAAGGAACAAAATAAGCTTCTTGTCAGATTTTTATGTTTTTGCCTATCACAAAAGCACATAAGTGGTGTTAGGTAGATGTAAAAAGATTCAAAGAATGTGCATAATGTTTTCAGTACTGATACTCAATAGAAACTTTTTCCTCTGTGTTGTCTGAGCTATGTAAAAAAATCATTAGGACATATTGTTCCTGAAAAAAATTGTATAGCAGCGTAAACCATATGGATATGAATACCAGCAGCGAAGAAAGTGAAAGTATTTATTCAAAATAACGTAGTTATATCAATTTGAAGATGGAGTTTCATATTTATTTAGTTATCTAGCTTAAACATTTTCAGCCATGGAACATGTGACTGATGACTTCTTTGATGCCACTCTGCCAGGTATAAAGAAAGTCTGAAAGAGTAAAAGATTGTGGGGGCTACTTTTTCCAAGTAACTTTATTTTTACTTATGTATATTTACATACATATATCCCAAGTAAATATATGTTTGGGGTTTTTTTACTTATGAATTTCAAGAACACCAATTTTCTTAATATTGTTTGAAGATTTCCTGGCGGTCTCAGATTTGTATGAGTTCTTCCAGCCTCAGTCAGAAAGCCCAAGAGCTGGTGCTGCAGCAAAGACATGCTTTCTTCTCAGAGTTTCTTCTGGTGATACTGATTTCTCTCTGCTGACTGTAGACAAAGTCTAGATGACTAACTTGATCTGAATGCCTAATTTTATACGGCATTATGGCATGTGTACAATGACATATATATTGTGTAAAAATCTTTGATTGATTTTGCTCTTTGTTACCCTGCAACATCTTGAAAGCAAACCAGACCTCGCCACCTACTGGCGTAAATAGTAGGAAGACTTCAGCCCAAGATATTTTCCATATAAATTTAAATTTTGACAGAGGAATGCTCCTAATGAAATATCATGTCATCAAAGTTGATCTATTTTCAAGTAAACTAATAGCAGTAACAGTGGATTACTTTAAAAGAATGTCTTGAGATCCTAACAGGGTAGGGACGCATGCTACTTGTATAAATATGTTGTCCATACATGTAGTAAAAAGATTCTTCTTGCCAAAACCTATAGGAATAATTCAACAGAATTACTTATTTTCATCAGTTCATGCCAAAATATTAAACTGTTCAAATAACTACAGAATCCAATTGGGAAAACTTAGGGAAGCTAAATGACTTTTATGTGATTGTACAAACATAAATCTAAAATTATTAAGTAAAGGAAGTAATAACTCTTGGTTTACTTATTCCCATGATGTCATTTTCAACATAGGTGTGGTTAAAATATCTCTTTTCTATTTCATTCATTTTTACAAGATTATTACATGGAAGCAGTTTGCTTTTAGTTAGGCTAGCAACCAGGAACATTCCACTATAAAGCCCTGTTTTTTCTCTATTCAATGGTGAAAAACTAGTTTTGTCTGAAAATTTCCAGATTTATTTTAACAACCAAGTATGTTTCTGTAGAGTCTGAAGAAAATCAGTCCTACTCTCCTTAGGTTTGGCTTTATAGGAGATTTTCTAACTTGAAGGTGTGAAATATTTCTAATAAAAACTGACTTTTTACTGCTGGCGTAAACTTTCTATTGATTGATATGTCATAAATCTATTTCTATATTTATTTTAAAAATAAACATGTAATTAAGTACTTCTATTAGTTGTTTTTGTTGCATAATACATATTGTAGGTCCAATCCTGCCTCTATTAAATTATGCTTCCTGGAAGTCATGGGCCTGATACGATTGTCCCGTCCTGTGGAATTTCATTGCAGTCAGCACGGAGTGATGCCCATAGCCTTTGTGCCTTGTGTAGGCACGGATGGCTGTGAAGCGTGGGCCACCAATCATTGTCGTAAATCATGACTGGGCTGCATTTTGCACTCCTCTCGTGCTTAATTTGCAGATGTATAAATGATTGTACAGCACAGTGATAAACTGAATCTGTAAGGGTTCTCTTCCATATTTTTCACAGGAAGCAGCCCTTGTATAACACCAATAAATTAGATGTCTGGTTAGAAAAATAATCCACTTTTGTCTTCTACCGCACATCTCTCTCTGTCAAATAAAATAAGGGCTGCGCAGGCATTGCTGGGTTGATTTGTGGACAGGACTTTGCAGCTGTTCACCGCATACGGCAGCAATCCCGCACTCAAAGACACGCGTGTTAATGTGTGGGGAAATGAGGGCACAGGTGTGGGTGCATAGATTAATGTTCCATGCATAACTGTAGTGCTCATTCTGCAATCTCGGTGGTATTTTTATGTCATTTTATTTGGTTGTTATTTTCTTAATTAAGTAAAGTTCACAGCAAACCCCCAGAAATTTCCCTCCGCTTTGGTCATAAATAAAGTGGGATCAGGAGTTGTGCAACACAGACCACTAGCATTGGAAACTGTCTGAATAACTGACAAAACCAGCAGATTTCCATAAATCTGGGATGGATAAAATAAGGTTGTAAATTCTTGGAAAGTAAGAACACCCAATTAAAGATTGCCAGTCTTGATTTAAAGATGTTGAATGCTGGAGAACTCATGATGTTCCTAAGTATTTTTCAACGACTGATTACCGCCACTGGTAAAACGGGTTCCTCATTTCCAGTGGGAACTGATACAGTTCCTCAGCGGTGGATCTTGCTGTGCTCCTGTCTGCTGGAAAGAAGTGGCAGCTACTACCAGAAATTTTATCTCCAGATGAGTACCTGCAGACTGTGATCAAATCTGCTCTTAACCTCATTGACAAGAGAAATAAATGGACCTTGTTACATCTCTTGCGTAATCCACATGGGCAGAATAACAGCCAGGCTTTTTTTCATTTTTTTGAGTAAGTTTTTGAAACATTGACAGCAGGAGCAGCTTCATAAGTAACTACTCCTTAGTCCTACTTGTAATTCCATTTATCATACATCCAAAGGGCTGTAGCGACAGACTTCTCTCATGGCTCATATTTAGGTGATTATCCATGATGTCCCATGTACTTTTTCCAAGTTCACTGGTTTCCTGAATGCAGTTTTTCATCTTGTGTGTGACCTACATTTATTTTATTACATTTGGCCATATTGGAATACAAGTAAGTCTGCTTTAATGATGTGACTCAGTTTGTTCCATATAATTTATTCTCATTACTGGTTACTGTTCTATCAGGCTTTTGGCATCCATAATTTTCTTCAGCAAAAAGTTTATATTTTCTTCCACGTTTCTCATAAAGATACTGAATATCATTGAAAGAATAGCAAACCTGCTTGGAATTATACTGAAAATACCCCCATTGAATACTGATTGCCTATCTCCAAGTTTCCAGATCTAGTTTTTCATTATTTTATATGTTTAATACCTTTGTTCTGTTCTTTTATGACTGTCATTGGGCAGTCCTCAGCTAGTACAAATCTTACATATTTATTAGGAGGTTAGTTAGTTATGAATATCATTTGTTGGTGTAAATATCAGATGGGACTGTTCTCGTGACCTGTTCAGCTGCAGCCTGAAGCAGACATTCCTACTTTATTCCTCTCCTTCTAAAAAGTCAATGTTTTCTCTGTTTTTAATGTGTTTCCTGTCTTAAAATGACCAAAGATAATTATGCCATCAATTGTTCACTTTTACTTTAATGTCATATACAAAATATCCATTCTACATCGCAACTTAATATATTTTATATAAAATCCAATGTACAGTATCTTAAATTTGTTTAAATAGTATTATAAACATAACTTTCAGGAGGAGTGAGTCCTGGAGTGATGCAGTCTTTTGTTAATTACAGTTCCTTTTGATATCCCTGCTGTTCGGTAAAAAATCCAGCTTAGATTCTAGAAAGATCCTTACGAACTCTTTTGGTTCCTATCAAAGCAGAAATAAACTCCCAGATTATTTTTTTTTCAGCTTTGTGGCCCCCACACGTCTAGATAAAATCCTGTGCTGGGGTGTCCAGTTTGGATGTCATTTGGCATCATCTGCTTCAGAGCTCATCTTCATCCGATAAAGCGTCAAGGTAATCTGTATCAACGTATAAGAGAAATCCAGAAAACAAACTGTCTGCCCATGTTGGATCGGAGAAGAGACCGTTTTGGTCAGTGTAGAAGATCTCAAGCCATACTTCGTCTTCTGGCTGAAGGTAAATCACTGTGGATCCAGAAGCTACATCGTGGTTGCCCGTGTTCGCATCGAATGTCTTTATCCGGTACTTCCCATTGTGAACCAGCCCAATCGCAAGATGCTTGTTTGCTAAGGTGATATCATAAGAAAAATAATAAATCCCTGGAATGGCACAAATAAACTTCCCTGTGGAAGGGTTGTAATGCTCCCCCTCATTGAAGAGGACTTTATTGAATACAATTGGTAATCTTTCCTCTGGGTAGCTGGTGGTGATGCCAACAGAAAAGGCAGATTTCAGCACTATCTTTCCACACTTGCAGACCCCCGGTGCACCTGGCTCTCCTCGGTCTCCTTTATCTCCCTTAGCTCCGGGTGGTCCAGCCGGACCTACTTCACCTTTGGCACCAGTCAATCCTCCAGGTCCTTTTTTACCAGACTGACCTTGGTCTCCTTTCTCTCCAGCTGGTCCTGATGGCCCAGTCTTTCCTCTTAAACCTTCAAAAAAGTTTTTAGTTAATTGTTGCACATATCTCAGTAAATGATTGTGTGGGCTACTGTGTGTGCCTGCGCAAACAGGGAAAACATGGTCAGAATTTCAAAATACTCCAAAAATACTTTCGAAATCTTTTAGTAAGTTTGTGAAAGGAATGGCAGGTTGGAACAGAGGACCAGAGTCCACAGCCCAGGAGTCCTTTGTTTCTATATTCCTACTTTTCTTCATATGTTTTGATTACACATTGAAGAATTTTATACATGATCAGTCCATTGCTGACTGAACTATGGGCACCGCTGATGGGAAGGACAGCAGCGTGGCTACCTATATAATGATACTTGTGCACTAAATATCTCCTACTCTTTGAGCATTTTTAGCATGTACCTAAATACCTGCTAGTCTTTTATTCCTGGCTAATGGCGCTAATGAGACTATTTGACACCACACGTGCTTCATTTTTCCCAATCTTTTTCTTAACATCTATGCGCAGGAAGGCTATGCATTTACATTTCTTTACACGGATTTCAGTGCATGCATATTAGGCATATCTAAAATATATCTGCGTATTTTCTTTCACTATGTATACACGCATCACACTTAAACCCACACAGGCACATACATACATTCATCTCGTGTATATATATGTATGATAGTGATGATGAAAGTTCTTACGTTGTTGTACTACTGTGTTAGGTTACACAAATATTCAATACCTGCACTCCCTTTTTCACCTTTTTCTCCCTTTCTGCCATCTCTACCATCTCTTCCTGGAAGACCAATGCGTCCATGTGGCCCCGGGGATCCACTGGCTCCGGGGGGACCCGCAGGGCCTGGCAAACCAGGGATGCTACAGATGTATCTGGTGTAGTAATTTTCTCCTTTGAACTGGCTTTGAAGAGGTTGTTCGCTTGTGTAGATGGCAAAACTTGTAATGTAAAGCAACACAAACATCCTTGGATCTGGAAAAAATACATACAAATAAGATTATTTATGCATATTATGGCACTCTAGTCACATGCAGATGGCTCTGAATATGCTAATAAGTGTGACAGTGCGGTGTATTATGCACAGGTACATGCAAAGAGATCAACCTGGGATTTCTGAGGAGGAAAGTCTGTCAGGTTGGAGCTTTTTCTGGTCACTGTATATCACAGAATCACAGAATGACCGGGGTAGAAAGGGACCTCTGGGTATCATCTAGTCCAACCCCCCTGCCAGAGCAGGGTCACCTATGGCAGGTTGCACAGGACGGCATCCAGGCAGGTTTTGAATGTCTCCAGAGTGGGAGACTCCACCACCCCTCTGGGCAGCCTGTGCCAGTGCTCTGCCACCCTCAAAGTAAAGAAGTCCCTCCTCATGTTTAGATGGAACTTCCTGTGTTCCGGTTTGTGCCAGTTACCTCTTGTCCTATCACTGGGCACCACTGAAAAAGACCGGTCCCATCCTCCTGGCACCATCCCTTTAAGTACTTCTAAGTATTGATAAGATCCCCCCTCAGTCTTCTTTTCTCTAGACCAAAAAGACCCAAGTCCCGCAGCCCTTCCTCATAAGAAAGATGTTCCAGTCCCCTAATCAGTCCCCTGTGCTACTCTAGGTCTTTCAAGTAGCCTGTAGACTGACATAACTGGCAAATACTAGCTTTTTTTTGGACCAAATTTTGGCTCATTAAAAAAAGAATCTGGATTTTTCAATGCAAAGTTCTTTGCTTGCGTAGTTTATTTCGTCTTTGGGACCTTATATCTGTGCTAGGAGGATGTGCCCGTAGGAGCAGTCTCTTCTAGTGAAGACAAAGCTTACACCTTCATTTCATTTTGAAATTTGCCATTATGGTTGCAAATGAATCTCCAACCTGAATAACCGCAGAAGAAATTTGCTGAGCTTGCAGAAAGCATACCAGTAAGGGAGCTACAGCTTCAGTGCCTGGTTGGAAACCCTGATGACCACAGCACAAATAACCACGTCACTCTATTGGGTCAGGTCAAATCCAGCAGCTGCCCTGCGGTGGACCGATGGAGTGTGAATGGGCTGCTAAGGGGTTGGGTTTTTTAAGCCTGGCTTGGACTGTCATATGAAATGAACCGTGTTGCAATATCTTGCAAGAAAATTGTTTAAAGCTTTATATTTAGTATTTGGGTGTTTTCATAAACAATTGAATGCAAATTGGATTTCTCTTTTCCACTAGATACTGGGAGACTAAAGAAAAAACACTGGACAAACACTAACATGCTGAGGAGTTGCAGCACCTGATGTACAAAAGTGTCTTAAATTAGTGTTGCATTAGCAGAGTCAGTCATGGGTCAGGTGAGATTTTGCAAGTCAAGCTGTTTTTTCTAGTTCCCTTGCTGGCTTCTCAGAAGACTTGCATGGGTTTTTTTGTTGGAGTTGTCCATTCCTTCAGAGCTAATTTACAGCTTTCAAGGAAATCAGAGTCCAGTGGTTTCTGTGGGAAGAAAAAGAAGAAATGGAGTGGAGCATTCAGCAAAATATCTGTGTGAATACCATCTACCTCTTTTTACAGTGAAACTCTGATTCATTCCCAAACTCAGAGTTAAAGAAGTTGCAAAGTGAATTAATCTAGAAGTTGTTGTTCCCATTCCCTTCTCTGTGATACTGATTGGCATTGGCTGTTTGATTTAAAACCCCAAACTGTTACATTTATTTGCAGTTCATGATAGTTCAACTGGTATATGGCATGGTGAAATCTATTCAGCAGGGAAAAAGACCAGCATGTACACGTACACATACACAGTCCTTATGAAGAATCTTTCCTGTTTTACAGAATAGAGAATTAGAAACTGTCTTGGTATCAATGGCAATGCGGGAAAAAAAATGAAAATATTGTAGTTGGAGAGAAATGAGCAATGCTCCAAAATTCTCTTCAGTGATGTATATTCTACTTTTCATATTAAGCATCTTGTATCAAATTGGCAGAAACCAAACTATTAATTTTGCTGTCATTTGATAAAGCCTTGCAGGCAGGCAGGCACAACAGCCTCCAAGAGTGGATTAACATATGAATGCTTAACATTACAGCAGAGCAGCAAATGATAACTCCAAGGCAGTAGTTAGCTACAAGCACGACTAACTTCACAGCAACGTTTGCTCTGATGTACTACTGGGTGTACCCGAATAAAGCTTGTGGATTTTCAAAGGGCTTAGATCAGGGACAACAAAGCTCTCGGCAGAGAAGAACAACTTTAAGCGCTTAGCCAGGAGGGAGCAGCTTGGAGGGAGTTCATGCCTAAGACTGCATACGCATTTTACACAAAGCTGATGGATAAGAAGCAGACACGACCTAAGGATCAAGGACTGGAACAAAAACTGCCCTTTGCCACATGAAAGTCTGAATCAGTAGGCTAGATGTTCCCACACTGTGTTGCACATAAGCCAAGCAAAAACAACCTCAACAACTGCTGGTTTTGCCTATATCCAGGATCTCTTACAAATCAGAGGAAGAGCCTTCACACAGCTGCTCCTGTCACTGGCTGGCCAGTAACTTATTGATGTGTGAAGCCGTCTCCAGCTCCCAGACCTCCCCTGCTGTTCTTCTCATGTGCCTACAGGAAATTAATTAGTCTGGGACATGCGTTTCTGCTAAGGCCATGGGAAAAAGGTCATTTGGGGAAAGTGAGGGGAATGGGGTTGTTGCGATAGAGATGTGCCTTAGATGGCTGGGGCATTGCGGTTGGAGAACCAATTTGGGAAGCAGAAGGCATAGAGGGGAATACGTAGAGCTTTCAGCTATGGAGATTTCAGTTCACCCAGGCTTCTGAAGTTAGAGGGTGGAACAGACCACCCAGATCACTTTCTCAGGAGTCACCTATACTACAGTGAACTACTTGATCACAGAGAGTTAACTGGTAGGCAGAAAGTGAGTCATGAATTACAGTTTGGTCCTCTGGCTTCTGGTCGTCCTTTTCAAGGATACGAACTTTTGTCCATAAACTGGGGTAGGAAACTGTTATTTATATATGCCAAATAATTTTTCTTCAGGGAAAAACAACATTTGAAGGGTTCATTCTTTTTTCCAAATACTGAAAGCCAGAACAAGCACATGATATTCTTGTTCACAACAATAACAATCATCTTCATTAAACCATCACCAAAGATAATGATGAGAATGATATGAACACAGGACTGGAGTAATGTTATTACAGGTTTAGAAAATGGCGTTTCAATACATTCCAAATCCACGAGGTAAAGCAAGAGTGCCCAAGGCATTCACTGGAAGATGACGGACATGCTGGTCTGTTCTAGTATGCAGTGGTTTCTGGAACAGCTTTTCTAAGTGAGGATGATAGACTCATTTGTTCTGTCACTGTTCAAATTGCTGCCCTTGTGCATAAACCCAAAAGATCATCTGATTCATTCGATATTGGAAAAATATTAAAAAGCTATTCTGGGCCTAATACCTTGTTGCAGTCTTTAAGATGGCAGATCTGAAGAATCAAAAGAAACATGAAAAGAAGCGTGGCCAGCAGGTCGAGGGAGGTGATTCTTCCCCTCTGCTCTGCTCTGGTGAGACCCCACCTGGAGTACTACATCCAGCTCTGGAGCACAGAAAGACATGGACCTGTTGGAGCGGGTCCAGAGGAGGGTCACAAAAATGATCTGAGATGGAGCACCTCTTCTATGAGGACAGGCTGAGAGGGTTGGGGCTGTTCAGCCTGGAGAAGTCTCAGGGGAGACCTTATTGTGGCCTTTCAATACTTAAAGGGGGCCTACAGGAAAGATGGGGACAAATATTTTAGTAGGGCCTCTTGCGATAGGACAAGGGTTTATGGCTTTAAACTAAAAGAGGGAAAACTTAGCCTAGATATAAGGAAGAAATTTTTAACAATGAGGGTGATGAAACACTGGCACAGGTTGCCCAGAGAGGTGGTAGATGCCCCATCCCTGGAAACATGCAAGGTCAGGTTGGACGGGGCTCTGAGCAACCTGGTCTAGTTGAAGATGTCCCTGCTTATTGCAGGGGAGTTGGACGAGATGACCTTTAAAGGTCCGTTCAAACCCAAACGATTCTATGATTCTATGATCTACCTTGAGAATGTACTCTGTACGTTACATTCCTGTCAAAGCTAGGTGCTGGGTGGAGGATCTTTATCATCAAGCCTTTAGGAAATCTCACTTCATTACTAATATAGTCGGGCTATGTCTTTAACATTTTTTTAAGCTTAGGAATTAAGGGATTGTGGCAAATTCCCAGTTTTGAGACTTCCTGGTATATGATGTAATCTTCCTCCCTTGTCCAGCTATGCAGGTCTTAATTCTAAAATTTACTAATTGGCATTGTTTTAAAACAATCCTCGAAGATTTCTCATGAATCTGTTATAAATAAAAGCTGGGTCAAAAGCCAGTAATTTTTAGTCACAAGTTATCCTGGCTGTGTTCCTACTTTTGTCTTTCCTTGCTAGCTTTGAATTCACTTCCAATACATATGCACAACTATTTGAGGAGGAGAAGGAGATATGTTTTTAACTTCCTTGTGCAAAAAGATGTAGATGAGAAGTAGCTCCCGGGCCTTTTCTGTCTGCAACACTGGCAATGGCTTAGTGGTGCAGAACAAGATCGTCTATACGAAGCTCTGGCTTTCCAATAGCAATGGCCTGTACTGCCTCACGTTGCCACCTTGCATCCCCACTGGGGCTGTACAGACCTTCCCCAGCTCTCCCGTCCTGGAGAGCTGCAGTAGGAGAAACAAGGTGGAGAAGGAGGTAACAAGTCAGGATGAGAAGCAGAGTGAGACACCCTCAACAATTAGCTTAAAATCTCACTTGCTATGACTGTCTCTTCCTTCTCAAAACATGATCCACAAAAATCAGTAGAGCCCACATGCCTGAAGGGTCCAAACCTGCCATTCAGTTTTCCACCACCACTGACCTCTCTACAAAGCCTCAGAAACAGTGGCTTGCAGTTTAGCACGCCACGCTCTGCAGTTTCTTTGCACTGTGTGATTTTTGTGCCTTTTAAAATGCAAGTCTTAATTATGGATTTTTTCCCAGGTATTTTACATTGGTCATTCACCAGTTGGGCACAGGTTTATGCATCTCCCAGCTTGTTTTGTGTTATGGGGACTATGCTGGACTTCTAGAGCTCCATCCGTAAGACCATGCCTTACTCTAAGGAGGCAAGACCACAGCTGGCCACCACCACACTCCTTGGGTTAGCTACACAATCCAGCAATCTCCCTGTCACAAATCTGTCCTTGTGTAAGAAGGGGAGAGTGACCTGACACTTCTTAAGCAGTCTAAACTTTTGATTCCTGGTCCCAGAATGGCTGATGGTGCCCAAAGGGATCAGTCAGCCAGTGGGAAGGAACATTAGCTAAATATTTCTGAGAAAACAATCCTTAAAGGCCTTATTAGTAATGCTGACATTTAACGATCTCACTTGCTTAAGTTTGTACTCAGTCATGTTTGAGCAGTCTCCTTCATAACTACATTGAATGCAGTCAGATTCTGCAACCATGTCTCAAGCCTTCATGAAAAATAGAGCACTTATAATCAAGACCAGAAGTTCACTGTGTTTGATTTTCAAAATATCAAAGGGGTGGGAGTCATTTTATTTCTCAGCGTCTGACTCGAAACATAGTCTCTCTGGTTCCAACCATTCCTAGTATTTGGAAGGTTGTTTTTACTAAAAATGCCCTAGAAGCTGGTCAAGGCGTGTATCAGTGAGATAATCTGGTCAAGACGTGTATCAGTGAGATAATCCGGCTCAGCTGGGGGGAATTTTAACATGAGGGCTGGCAGGCGAAGCAGTTTCAGTGCCAGGTGTACCAGAACACACAAATATATGAAACCTGACAGATTTTTCTTGACAGAGAGCCGAGAAGCTAGGCCAGTTGCTTACAGTTGGCAATTAACATGGAGGCAATAATATGTTTGCTTGCAATGTAGTGAAAAATGGCCGGGATTTAACACTGGAAGACTCAGGGTACAAGTGTCCCTACACCTCAGGTACAGGCTTCTTTAAAAGGTTTCTTCTATTTTCTTAAAATAATTTAAAAAAAACCTAACCAGGCAGGAGCCATAAGTCACAAGCTGTCTTCAGGGATGACCCGCAATTTGCAGGGTTAGTTATGAACCTGGACTGGAGTCAAGCATGTGGAAGTATGTAGGCATCTAAAGATGTGGATAGATGCCTAGAGGAGTGTGCCCATCTCCCAAATGTCTTTCAGTTCAGGCAGGCTTCATCTTCTTGGTTCCCCCCCAGCCCTTGCCAGGGGAATTTCCATCTCCTATCTTAGATCATTCTGCTTTACCAACCTTGTAAGAGAGAGATTCTCCATACAAGAGAAATGGAAAACAGACTGGGAAAACCGTTTCGGATGGCATGGAAAGAAGAAAAACAGAGGGTGCAAAAAGAAAATGTCAGACTGCAAGGCACATGAGGACAACCAAGAACAGAAGTCATAGATTATTGCCACAGGTCATAGGGGACAGACTTCTACTGCCTTGTGCTCACTTGTGCTCAAACCTGGGCTTTGTGAATGAAAGTCCATAAAGAGATCCCATCATGAGAGCAACCACTGCACAGGGCTGAATGAGGGACCAGCCTGTAAAGTGAGCTCAGGGGACACAGAGCAAGAACAACTGTGGGAACTTTGCTGGATTTGTGGGTGGATATGTTCTAGTCTCTGGGCATGGCTTAATTCTCATCCCCTATAGGTAAATGTCATTTATTAGATCATGGACATGTCTGAAGATGGATTCTCCTTCACACAGTTGCTGTCTTGGTGACAGCATATTGTACCAAAGAATAGTGTTCACTATTTAAAAAGATAATCATGCAGAGAAGAAGCCTTCTAGACCCTGAAAGGGACACTCCTCCCCCAGCACATCATTTTCTTCTGGAAGCTTATCAGGCGGTATCACCCCGGCACTGTGCTTTTCTTGGAAACCTGTGGAAAAGTAGGCATCCAGCCAGGGACTACATCTCTACATCAGACTAGGCAAAGACCAAAGAAGTGATTTAAATGCTTGGCCAGGACTAAGCTGGCTGATTTGCCCTGAAGCAAGTTGGGGAAGGCTTCCATAAACTCCTTTGCCGGAGGAGCAGTGGAGGTTGTGACCTGGGGCAGGGAGCAGCTGTGTTCAGCTGAGTGGCAAACTCTTACCCCTGTTCTGCTGTACATGGAAGAGGACATCTGTCCAGGGCTTGACACAAGTAATTTTTTTCACGCTGCAAGTAGTCTTAGTTATGTTAGCAATATTTTTAAGTGTATGAAGGGTCTCTCTGCCCTGCTGTTGCAACACAGCAAGCCATTAACTTGCCCAAGAGGGGAACTGGAAATTTTGCTTGGATGGGCAAATCCCCAGCTAGAAACGGCTTGCTAGACACTGTGGTCCCTTAAATCCAGATGATACTGAATTACCCTGTGGGCCCTTCAATCCAGGTGATATTGTCAACAGTCCTTAATATACTGGGGAGTGCAAAGGTAGTATAAAGTGTAAATTTTCTAACTTCAAAATCTGGATAAGTATGCACATCTGACAAGACTGTGGAGGACTAATTAGTTGTTATTTAAATGGCACTTAGAAGTTGGAAGGAATTGTAAAAGCCCTATAGTATGAATTTAATTATCTTAAACCACTCTGAATTTTATTACTGAGAGTATATATGTTGCAACATAAAAGCAGAAATTTCTGAAGTGCTCCATGCTACCCAAGCCGTGCTCCCAGGAGTGGCAGAAGCACGCAACAGAGCTCAGATAATACCAGTCCTGAAAAAAACTCACTACAGCTCCCAGGTTCCTGCTTGAGAACCTTCAAAAGATAACTACACAATTGTGCATTTGAAAACAGACGTAGAAAATCATCATTCTGATTTGTGAATATGACATATGACATTCACACGTAGAAAATGCATCTGGAGGGGAACTGGGTACCTAAGTCCAAGTGCGGGAACCATAAAACCTGTGACGTACCAAGTGGAACATGCGAGGCTGCCTTAGCTTTGAGTTTCTGAAGAGGGTCTCTTCAGGCACATCTGCGTGAGCAGTGCTGTGCAGCACGGATACTCAGGACAGGAACGTGAGACAGGAACACAAGACCCAGGCTACACACACCTGACGTGGCTCAATGTCCAAGCAACCTGTAGCCATCCAAATGCTACTTGATTTCTTGCAGGACTACGTCCACAGGGCACTGCACTATCCACTGCCCAGGCTTAGCTGCCAGGTCTCCATCTTCTGCCCCTTGGTGTGCTGTTGGCATATTCAGGACCACCTGAACACCTGAGAGAACCTCAACATGAAACTGAAGGGTTAAACTTAAGGGAGAGGTTGTGGCTGTGAAGCTGAACCTCACAGAGGTGTGAGTCAGGCTGTGTCTCATTGGCACAAATGATAAATGTATTTAGAAGCTTAAGCCTTACTGTAAATCAGTGGGGCCTGGACTTCTGAAAACCCAAGGCGTTTTGAAAATGGCATGAGAGCTCTGAAGCCTCACAGGCTTTTCAACATGCCAGCCACGTTAATGTACGTCCCCAGCCTCTGGAACTGCCAGGCTCTCATGTCAACCCTGGTGGTCTCCTCCATGCTGGTGCTCTATCTTGTCAGTACAGGAGATAAAAATCTGGCCTCAAAATCAGCATACTTTCCTGTCTGTGGCTGTTCTGAGAAAAATCCTGTTCTCGTGGAGTGAGTCTACCTCAAAGCTATTACTTCAACAGTATTACTTCTATATTTATACTGGAATAGAAAAAGGAGAATTTGGCCTGGTTTAGTCACATGTGTGATTGTTATGGTTAATGTCAGATTCAGGAGATTGGAGCCAGGAAGATATAAAAATAGAATGAAATTTATGTAATGTCTGCTTTTGGGTAATAGCACGTTTTTTAAGTATGCTTCTTCCTGATTAAATCAAACCTTTAAATAACAACTTGATTTTCAGTGAGGTTGACCTCTTTGTGAGACTGAAGGACACGCACATTAGAAAGACAGTTCTAAACAGTTCGGAGCTCTGAAATAAAATTCCACTTAAATTCTATATGGTATGGTATTTTCCTGTTCAAACAGAGACTTGCGTTTCCATAGACAAGCAGAAGGGACAATGCATCCTGCCTCCCATCAGTCTTCACAGGAACACCAGCTCCACCCAAGCCCACCCTCTGGCAACCTCGTTGGTACCCAGCAAGCACTCAGACAGGACCTGCGTTTCTAGTTGTTTGGCATGATGTTCTACAGCTTCACATCTTGTCGAGTTGTTTGTGCTGGGCGAGGGCTGGCTGCTCCCTGGGGCTGGGAGTGGTGGGGATCGCCATGGGGTGGCAGGGCAGGGTCTTGGCAGCCAGAGCCCGTCCCATCACCCCAGCAGGGACCAGGGCAGCCTGGATGGAGTCAGGGGCATCCCCAGCATCTGAGGTCAGACCGGGACGTCAGCCTTTGGGTGGGGGTCAGCTGGGCTGAAATGGGGTCCTGCACCATGGGCAGGGTGGTGGGACATCCCAGGAGAGGCTGGCAGGGACAGTCAGGGGTGTCAGTGCCCTCATGGCTCTGAAAGTTTGTACTTATTCAAAGAGGAATAAAGCATTGTGATCCCAGTCTGGCAGCATGAGTCCACTCTACACATATGGAAATAACAATTTGCAGCACAAGGCATTCAGAGGTCTGTTTAATTCCATATGGATCCTTACCCCTCT
This sequence comes from Ibidorhyncha struthersii, assembly GCA_013398815.1. NCBI lineage: Eukaryota > Metazoa > Chordata > Aves > Charadriiformes > Charadriidae > Ibidorhyncha > Ibidorhyncha struthersii. Next base: position 892,818 of record VZSZ01009556.1, read on the forward strand.
CCCCACTGCAGCATCCACTGAACCACATAGCCAACTTGTGTCCTTCAGGGTTTGCTCTTGCTTTCATCAGTGTCCTGATGAGAACCATTTCTATGGTGGACTGTTTGTATTTGCAGTGTCTCAGTCTGAGTCGTTTGGGTTTTTTTTAATACATAAACTGCTGTATGTTGTGAAGATGTAAGTGTCAAGCTTGGTTATTTGAAGAAATGCTTAGAATGTTCTTACAACACATTGAAAAATCTTACACTTACAACACTGACACTAATCTTTTTTCCTCTATATTTCTGACTTGGACATTTCAGGCAGGCAGCTTTAAATCTCCAAGAAAAAAAGCTTAAAAAAAGTATTATCTCATTCATTTGTTTTCTAATTTGTACCAACCTTGAAAATGAAAAACTCATGCTGTTGTATAGAGCTCTGGAGGGTCTATCAATCTGGTTTGCCTACTATATATACTAATTGCAATATATCCTAATAAGTGTTTAGAAAGAGTTAACAAGCATAAGATATTAAGAAGAGAGAAGCAAAGAGGAGAGAAGACTTTGTCTTCTTTTGTTTGACACACGTTCGTCTGACACAAATTCGTGTGACACAAACTCATTGACAGTGAACTGAACAGAGTGACAGTTTTTCCTGCGATACGATAACTTCAAATTGATACACATCATCACTTGTCAGCCTGATTCTGTACATACTGAAATCAAATGCAAATCTCTCTCTTATTAGTGGTGTTTGATCAGATTCACAGAGAGGAAGAAAGAAAACAGAGCACAGAGTTTTCTTTCAGGAGATCTGATTTTGGTTCCTTGATCAGAAATGTCTATTTCATGGCCATTATTTAATCTTACATGCTTCTGTTTCTCCATCAGTAAAACAACAACATTAATAATATCAGGAAAATATTGCTCTGCTGATGTAAAAGCAGGTTATTTCAATGTAAAAGCAGGTTATTTCAAAAGGACTTTTCAGATTCTGGTTTTCTTAAGTAACTGTGAACTGCTGTTTCATATTTCAAATCCATTCTCTCATGGGGGATGAAAATCAATGAAGTCAGCATAATTTCTGCAGTTTTTTTTAGTGCAGTGCACATGAGGTCTAGTGTCTGATAACTGGTAATTTCTGACTTTGTAACAGAGCATCAACCATTCTCCTGCTTATCATTAAGAACAAAATTTGGGCTTCGTCTAGTTGGGCGTAGCTCTGTTGAAACCATGTGCTTCGTATTGATATCTGGCCTTGAAGGTGTTTTCTCACTTAAGTTCTTGCAACAATAATTTGACTGGTTTTTGAAATCCGTCCTATCTGGGAAGTGTTCTTTTCCTTGGGTTCCTCCATGGAATAGCATGAAGGAGCTGCAGCTGTCCGTCAAGTTGCCACCCTTCAGTAGGAAAGTCTGACCTTAGGCTGGTAAGGAGTGGGCTTTTCCTTGACTTTGTTCTGCATGTGCGTGATGCTTCAGGGTGATTTCAGCAGAGTGGGCATTCCTGGATGGTCTGAAGATCACAGAATGTTTAGCAGCCAATTTAATTTCATTTTCAGTTGAATTTGCCCTGATCTCAGCCTGCCAACAAGTCCCACCTAACCTTGAATCATGGGGTGTTAGAGTCACCCTAGGAGGTCCCCAGTCCAGCTGGTCTTCCCCACATTGATTAGGATGCTGTTGTGTAGCAAATAGCGTAGATGGAGACATCTTACTCAAATGCAGCATGCTGAGCATAGTCCATATAGCCGGCAAATGCACACTTGGATGGACCCTAAGCTGTGTGGTGCACCGTGCCCCAGGGGTACCAGCTGGATTGCCCGGACACAGCACCAGAGGGGTTCCTTTGGGGAAGGAATAAACAGGACACGCAGGTAGCACAGGGTTATATCCACAGATGAGGAGTCTTGGGGTGCACCTGCAGTGCAAACACAGCCCGAGATAATGGTATGTGGTAGGTTATGCCCAAGCATGCATATTTCTTAAAAAGAAAAGGGATTATAGGAAACCCTCTTTGCAATTCCATGATCAGTGAATGTGACTTTGCCTTATTGTACGATCTGTAGTTTTGCTCAGGCTTCTCATTCAAATATCTACTGATATAATTTACAATGATAACAAAAAACTCAGTGTTATTTTACCATTGCGACTCCATGACAGCTGTCTGCCATTAGCCTTTTTGCATTTTAAACAGTAACCTTGATTTAAATTTTATTTCCTAAGAAATTCTGGCTAGTCTAAGACAAACAGTATGCCAGAATCACTTCTATGGTCTGTCTCCCAGAAATTTCCTTACATAATTGTTAATACAAGTAAAATATATATAAAAAAGAGGAGTCATGCAAGGCTTAGGGAATATTAACTTCAAGTTTCCATCAGCGTAAAAGGTTTTGCAATTTCCACTTTAATGGAAACCTATGGAGATTCAGAATGTATTGACTTGCAAATAAAGTTGAAAATACATAAAACATGGAGAAGCTTTCTCTTGCCTCGGTGAAAATGACCTTTCCTTTCAGTGATAAAACTATTTAGGTTTTATGGCATGGAATCGAGATATAAAACTGAAAAAAAACCTTATAATTTGAAGTCTCTCAGATCAGTTCCTGCAGTTACTTTTCCCTCAGCCAGGCCATAATTTTATCGCAGACGAGTGTGTGTATGTGTGCACGTGTGTGTGCATACACATATATATCTGTACCTTTGCCAGCCAAACGGGTCTTGTTCTCACTTAGCTTTTTTTCAAGGCCCTGGAGCGTGGTGGATGCATTTTATGTCAAAGATATTATAGAGTTTTTTTTCTATTTGACTTTGACCGATGGAGTTAATTTTCTTTAATATAGATCTATTCTCTGATGGCCTGAATAAAAGATGTACTTAGATTTGTTTCTAGCTGATAAACAGTAAGCTGGCATGTAATATGCTGTTTTGTTGTTTTTATCTTTGTGATAGGTATCTTCATTGGGCACTGCAGAAAGTTCTATTTTGAAATTTGTGATTTTGTTTATTGCTTAAAGTACACATTATGTCTTGACCAGGATAACTGCAATTGAAAACTCCCCCATGCTCAAACATCATGTCTTTCCTGCTTAGAATTCTCCGTTTCTTTCTGTGAGATGCTGTGATTTCTTCTGAGGCTTCTGTTTTTCCTTTGTCTTTGGGAAAGTTAAAATGTATGTATATGCATACATGCACACAAACTGCAAAGTTAAAAAAGCAAGTTTTATAAATTTATCAATTCATGGGAAAGAATACCAAAACACTTAATTTGGAGACAATTTTATTGGCACAGCTTCTCTCTTATCATTTTTATCTATTCTGCTTATTTTGTTAATGCATGAAACTAAGTCTCTGCAGAAGTTCATAAGCCACTGCTGTCCCTTCTCCATGAAATTAACTGGTGTCCCAGTTTGTTCTCTTGGGGCAATTATGAAGTCATCCATAACAGCCATTTCATTATGCCTCTGTTTGGGGATTAACGTTACAAATGAATTACTCTGGTAAATATGATCAAAAAGCCCTTCTAGCCCTGAACCCTCCCTCTCTGGCAGTGTCCTCTAGCAGGCCCTTCTGCTCTTCCCGAGGATGAGGGAAGCGCGCAGTGGTGCTTGCTGGGAGTTTATCTTCCTGCTTCCAGTGCTCTGCACCTGAGGTCTTCTGAACTGGAGATATTTTCTGAGTCTTTGCTTTCTGCCAGCCTTGCTGGACTCCTTATCTGTAAATTTGGAAAGAGTTTAAACTCTGGATTTTCACAACATTCCTCATAGGTAAATTTGTTGGATTAATTATGCACAGAACACATTTGTGTCCCTTAACCTTTTTGTCTCCCTTAATTCCTTTTAGCTGATATTTTCATTTGATTTCTTCTATTTCTTGCATTATAAGAGACAGTGACTAATCTGCTCCTTTGTATATTATCTTTCTCAGAAAAGTGGTAACTTTGGACTCCTTATGATTGCCACAAATATTCCCATGTTGAATATTTTTAATTTACAATTACAAATGCTAGTCGTTACACGGTCCGCTAAGTTGTAAGAGCCATCTGCTTTTTTCCTCTAGTGTATTAGCTTTAGTAAGCAAGATTCTGAAAGACATAGGAGATCAGTAGGTCTAGCAGCTTCACTGCTTTCATGTTACGTCCTCAGATCAGCATGAACCCATCATGTCTAACAAAAACACAGAAGTACAGCTGCAAAAATGCAGCTGCCTGAGGTTGTGTTATCTGGTCTCTGCCAAAGATGTAGAACATGGGACAGAATCTCCCCATTGTAGCGATCATAATTCTGCTAGACTTAAAAGCCAAGAAAAGTAGTAAAAAGTAAATATAATGTTTTCCAGGAGACGTCGGTGGCTCTTATAGAAAGAAGAAAACCCTCTGAATTCATCAAAGCTGTATAAAGTCTCATGTGTTTGCTACAGACAGCTTCAGGTCAGTCTTCCAGATACTCTATAAAATACTGCTTTCATTGGCGCACTTTTAACAAAACAATCATGGTTTCTTAATACAGATGTGTCCCATTATTATTCAAAATCAAGTTTGTTTATTTATCTGTTTCAACCACAGAATGACAGATTATACAGACGCTTGCTTTGCTCTCCACGAGTAGCCAGCTGAACGCAGCCATGTGTCCTCGCAGCCACAACACTGGCTAAATTACAGAGTGATGACATTCACCATTCCCTGTCAGGGTGGCTTTCCTCCTCCTCCTCCTCCTCTTCTTCCTCCTTCTCCTCCTTCTCCTCCTTCTGTGCCTGCTAGCGCAGAGCTCCCCTTCCTTGCTGGGCTCCTGACACTGCTGAGCTCTCCTCGCAGCATCAGAAGCCCAAAGGTCAAAATCTGTCCCGCTCCCAACCAGACATATGGGGAAATGACCCTTTTCCCCTTTGTTCCCTGTCTGTTGAGATACAGATCCCTCTGGGTTTTCTCTTTAATTGTCAGACACTGAGGCTGGAGATGAGATGGAACAAGAGATGCAGCAGCATGTGAAGCCCAGGGGCTGCCAGGGCCATCTTGACGCGCCTCTGCGTGTCCCTCCAGATTACCAACATGTCCACATGGGACAGAGAAAGGGGCGCCTGTCTGGAGAGCGGCATGGTGGCAGGGAGGTGGCAGTGCAAAGGCGTTGTCCCCTGCATGATGCTACAGCTGGCTGAGTGGAAAGATGGCTGGGAAAAGTCCATAAGTGGAAATCTCAGATATGGAACTTGTTTTTCCTGCCAGAAGTCTGGCTGAAGTAGACTCTTCGCTGTAGTGAATGTTCAAGCTGTGGTGAGTCCAGATACCATAGTCCCCTCTCCCTGTTTGAGGTCTATCTTCAAACCACAACAGGGATGCAGTATGCCAGCAGTTACAGAAGAGGGACCTGTTGGAAGGTCACGGGGTGTATGGTATAGCCCCGAGCCCCCATGCACTGCTGCCGCCCTCGCCTCGTTTGCAGAGTGCTAAAGACTAGTCCTCTCTTTCAGACCCTGGAAACAGAGATGCTGTGCAGGTGGTACCACTTGTGCAGCAGTAATTGCAGCCAAAAGAGCCTCCTCCCCTGAGGCCCTCGACTGTGGAGAAAGGGTAACAATGACTCACCGCCTATTAGCAGACGTAGTGGGTTTGGCAAAAACAAGGTTCCCATTAAGCGAAGAGGTTGTTCTGTTTTGGAGTTTCATCTGTAAGCTGTGGGGTTGCTTTTTTCTATAATATTTTTAAGCCTTTTCTGTTTCTGCCCTGTTGGTGGGTGCCACAGCGATGCTGTCTGCAACTCTTTCTATGCCCAAAATCACTAAGACCTGGAGGTGGAAAGGGCAGCTGAGACCTGCTGCCTGTAGCAGGTGCATCGAAATGATGCTGCTGCCGTTTCCAAATGACAAACGGTCGGTAGCTCCTGTGTTTTGTTCAGCTTCATTTTGACATCTCTGAGGGAAAAAATGAATGTAGCCAGAGAATAAAGCAAGAGGCGGTGCAAGTCTCTCTGCGATGAGCAAAAGGGGAGTTTGTGCTCTCGCCTGGAGGAACATCTGCCTTCCAAGAGCAGGCAGGGGACAGGCTCGGCCGAGGAGCAGCAGGACGTGGCTGAGGCTCCTCAGCCTTCTCACCTGCAACAGCAGCTAAGACCCACAGTGTGGAGAGGCCATACGGAGGCTTTGCTCAGCGTCCCTCTCGCCCGTGAACTTTCACTGCTTCCCAGAAACAGCTGACAGCTCAGGGACCCCAAGATCTCCCTATATGTATCCCTATTTACCATCCTGGTCTAATCTGAGTACCAGGAAAAGGCCAGGGGAACATGAAGTCCAATCTAACCGTTTGATGAGTTACCAATACTGTCCCCTCCATAATGGCAACAGAAATTGTGTGAAGAGCATCTGTTCTCTTCTTCTCATTGCTTGCCCGTTGCTGTGGCTCGTCTGTGTCGGATAAAGCAGCTCCAGCGTATCAGGGGGTTTTAATACTCATAGTCTTCCCTCGTTGATCTGATTTACTTTTACTGCAGGCTAAAGCTTGTAAACCTTTGACTCCTGTTTACAAATGGGCAGCCTGGATAACATTAGCAAACATAAACAGTACTCTCCCTGAGAATCCTATTTTAAGCACAGATTTGTAAAGACCAATTTAATCTCCACCATCTGTAACTAGTTAAAATTCCAATTGTTTTTCTTAAAAAGGATTTTAACAGTGGATAGTAAGCATGAGGTAGATTAAAAGTAATTTAAATTGTAGGTTTTTATTAAGAGTTTAGAAAAAAATCTATGAGAGACCTGGGTTATCTGCAGCCTCCAAATGGTGCTGAAGAAATGATGGTGCTCTGAGTTGTCACAGATGATTTTTTCTTTTAATTTGTATAATATGTTTTCCTGACATTTATGCACAAACTTGCATTGGTTTATCTTCAAATAATTTAGTTAAATAAATGCCAGATCCTCATTAGATGCCTTAATTGATCTAGAATCAACCAATTTATTTTTATTTGGCTTAAGCTGGAATAAGGAGCTGTATAAGCTGAGGATATAGTTAGACTCTTGCTGCAGAAATGCATGTACCAATTTAAAAAGTAACTATCCCTCTGCAGCTGGTTACCGCTGTTCTGCTGGGACTCCCTTTCTTTGTAGATCAGCCACTTCCACAGGCTGTTTAACCCATCTGACACTGCGTTAAATCATGTGGGGAGCATTTGCATGCTTGGCTATCCAGTACCGTCGTCTAGGGGCGTATCAGAGCTAGGTGGGTAAGAGAGGGAAGGGTCCCCAGGTAGTAAGTGTCTGACCAGGGCATAGTGCAGTGTAAACCATTCCTACACTGGCTGGACCCACTGAAATGGGCCGTTTCAGCTGAGACACTGGGTTTTGCTTGGCTGCAGGCACACCTTCCTCCCACTGCCCTTTCTGCAGCTGTGGCCACCTTGGGCAGGAGATCTCAGCAGGTGGCAACTTTGTAAAAAAACCCATCAGGATCAAAAGTTTAAGATGCTAGCGTGGCCGATACAGCCTCCTTTCCTTCTGGCCACTTTGCAATAGGGGCAGGCAAAAACAATTTTTATCCAGCACAGTTGTGTGCTAGGTGAATGGGAGCCAAAGCGCTAAAAGGGTCCAGATGGGTGCTTGCGCTCGTCTAATTAGATCAGTTTTGAAACATATCTTTAGGCTGTGGACAGATGTTCATTTTGTAGAGACCTGTGCCAGATGAAGATTACAAGCCACACCGCTGGAGGTTATTGCCCTCGCAGCTCTGTTGGCACAGCTGTCCCAGATCCTTTTCAGCTTAAACAGAGTGCAGACATGCATCTCAGGTGGTGACGGCTGGAGAGGTCACTGCCTGCCTGTCCCTGCTGGCTTCCCTGACACAACAGCAGCTTGGCTGGGCGCTCCAGAGTGTGTCTCCTGGCCTATTGCGGTCAAAATGAACCACGTTGGTCTGTACGGTGGGAATAAGAGAACTCTTGTTTGCTGTGGTTTGTTGTGTCTGACAAGAAGTGGGGAGCCCTACCTGGCCAGGGGACAGTGGGAGCACAGGGGGCAAGCTTGGGCTGGCACAGCTGGATCTGGAGGAGGTCACCTGCCTCAAGCCCTCCTGTCCTGAGGTGGGAGCAGAAATGTGTCCTGCTGCTGAAGCCATGAGGTGAGGAGTGTGGGTGAGGAGTTTTGGAGAGTGGCAGGGGACCCAACTGCTTTGGGCTGCTCGCTTCCCAAGGTCTTGGCATTGGCTTGAGTTAGGGCCGTGGGGACTGACAAAGGATTGTCAAAGGCAGTCCAATCCAAACAAGGAAGCTTTTCTCATTGAGCTGCTATATTTTTACCAAATGTGTTAATGTGTGTACAGACAAAGTATGACACAATGTTGACCAAGTCTGGTGAGCTGCTAGCTTCACTTGGCCAAAAGTATCTTAGCAAACGGTATTTAACTTTCTATGTAATACTAAGGTCAACTGTTTATACTTTAACATTCTTTTCATGTCTTAAACCCTATCTGCATTAGGAACTATCATATTCATTCTCATGATAATTTTTAGTTAAAGTATATTAGCTTAAAAGCACCTTAAATGCCTTACAAAAACACCTACGTGGCCACAACCTTAGCTGCTGAGCTAACCTATTTTCAAACACACTAAATATATGATTTCTTCCCATTGTTCAACAGTTGCTTAGTATTAAAGAAGGCAGGTAATGCTCTTTCTACTGAATAGTGTCACTGTTGCTGATGATGCTGTCTGGCTTTCCTGAACTCTGCAAGCCAGTGTTTAACTGAGCATACCTAATGCAGTCCTTCCTTACTGGCCTTGCTAGGGGAGTATTTCTTTTCATTGCCCTTTTAAAGATCATGGTTACATGCAGAAATCAGTCGCTATCTGTGTTTTTCAGGAACAGAATCAAAAAGGTGGCTGAACATAACCCCAGGCCATCGCCGAGGTCCAGCCTGCGCGCTGCTTGTCCTCCCTGCAGGGACCCAGTGGTCAGCCCGGCGGAGCAGCCAGCTCCGTTCTCCAAGGCACCCGGTTGTGTCCATCTCCTCAGGAAACAAATGACTAATCTTCTGTGTATATAAGCTACTATTATTTATTGTTTTTTCATCAGTCCCCACAGTTTCCTTCACGTTCTCCAAGCAGTGAAGAAACCGTGTTCCCTGTTCCATGGAAACACAGCATTCACGTAAGCTGAGAGTGCTCCTGAGAATATCCGTTTACTTAACTCTGTTGTCAGGCCGCTTCTTCCTGCAGCTTTCCAGAGCTGTAGCAGCACAGCTCGCAGCCATCCAAGTGAAAGACCAGTGACGGGAGCAGCAAAAGAAAGGGAGGCACAGGCAGCCCTAGTTGGGGCAGGGATCACCAGAGCAGGACCTAGATTAGCTGTGGTGCCTTTGCTGGGTGGCACACTGGGTTTGAGTTTGGCATTTGATTTTCTGTGACCACTAGATGGCATAAAAAATGCTGTTGTAGGCATCAGCTTGTTCCTGGAAAATTACCAAGTGTTGGGATCACACTGCAGTTAAAGAGGATTCTTACGTCGTTTTTAATCAAAGGCATATATTAATGTTTATCTTAGATGCAAAAGTGTATCGGTAGGAGTCATCCTATTGCGTGGAAATCAACCTTAGCAGCAAAATTCAGCTTCAAATAGCACGGACTGCTGAAGTCGGTGCCATTCCCGGTGGAGGATAACATAGCAGATGAGGGTTGCTCTGCTAATTGCATTACAGGACCAGGCACTAAAAAAAATCGTCAGTTCTCATCTTGGTCTTGATAATGTAGCTTTGGGCAAATCATATAACTCGCTTCATTTCTCTGTTTCGTATGAAGGGCAATGATTTCCTGCCTTGCAGTGGTGCCGGAGGAGTTAATTAACAGTCACAAACCACAAGTGGAGAGAAGAAAAATACTAATGACTCCCAAAAACTACTTGTAAGGAAGAGCTCTCATTGTCTGTCCATCCTGCATCATCCAGCTATTGCTGTGCCACTGTCATGGTTGTAATAAGATGATGGGGTATGGATAAATTTAAAAAATACTGAAAGAAATGTTGTTGAATGCAGCTGAAAGAAAGGAAAACTACTGAAAGAAATGGACTAAGATTTTTTTGGTTCTGTTTGCAGTATAATTCATTATGGAAATTTCATGGTGAGTGAAAACAGCCTGCCTGCTGCTCTCCAAAACCCCTCTGAGTTAAAAGAACAGCCTGGTGGATGGTGGCTTGCGTGTCCTGACCCCCACCCGCTTCCCTCCAGCTGAGGGCAACTTTCAGTTCAAATCTGAAGCTTTGATGCAGTCTCTGGTTCGGTTGCTTATTCGTAATTAAAACTGCTAGTTACTGAGAGGGCTTTGCAGCTGCTGTGAAAGGTAATGTCTCTTGTACATCCTCAGGGTCAAGATCTTTGGTGATTTTACCACTGAAATATGCAATCTGATTATAATGGCTTCTGATACTGCCAGACCATAAAGAAAGACATTTATGAATGCTGTTAGGAATAAAGCGAAAAGAATAGGGAATCCATTGTAAATTAATAGTGAGCGGGAAAATCTTGCCACAGCAATTGGTATGACTGTTGTGGTCACAAGATGACATATTTCTTTTTACTCTTATCTTTATTGAGTGTAGTGGATATAAATACTCTAAGGAGAGCCAGAGGATTTTACAGGGTATACCGGGAACTGCTTTTCATCTTTAGAAAGAAGGGATTTAAAGGTTCGGATAAGGACAGTACTGAAAAAGAGAATTTGGCATGATGTCCCTGAGAAAAAAATATTGCAACGATGAACAATGAAATATTCAAGCATGCTTTATACGCTGTTTTCACTGCCAGTGAAAAGAGACTGACTGTATGTCTTCCCATAATCACAGAGGGTATTTATGGCATAGATGTAATTTTTGGTTTATCTGAAACAGAGTTTTATCAGCTGTCCTCTAGCAAACTGAGGAATCAGACTGTGAATGAGAGAGACATGAAAACTGTCAGACCAAAACACACCCAACAAAACAAATGATTACTGATTGGCCTTGAAGAAAACTGAGAAAAACAATTTTCATAACAAAAATATGACACTGAAGTGCTGTAACTGCAGTGCCAAACTGATTTCCAACCACTCACAAGAGTATCGGCTTTGTTTTTCCAGCGATAAATTTAGGTTTTCCACTTGTCCCCACGGCACATTTTAGTGATGATGTTGGAGACTTTTCAATTTCCATTTAAGATTTTAAACAGCAAATAAAGTTATCTTGGCAGCCTGAGGGAGAGCTAATGTGGTAGATAGAAGATGTGTACAAAACGGTTTATACAAAGGGTGACTGCAGGTTCAACGCTGCGCCCCCGCTACTCTCTCCGGAGCAGTGTCACAGCCAGGTGACAGTCAGCACTGGGCAGCCTCGGGACCAGCCAGCAGTCCTCCAAATGGACCAGAAATTCAATGAGGTATTTTATCAGCTCGTCTCCTTGTTCTGCCACGGCTGTGGTGCCCCGTGCCTGGGCCTCACCGGCCACCATGCGTTACCCCGGGTGGAGGAGAGGCCATACGGCGGCGCCGGTCCCCTGTAGCGACGTGCCTGCTGTGGATGTGCAGGGTGAGCAGACCCAGCACGTGATGTAGAACCTGCAAACCTGAGCAAGGCCGGCCCTGCTGCCTTTGTATACCAGGTGGATGTCAAGAAGGCCCTCAGGTTGTCTGCAGGAGCCTGATGTGACAGAGGAGGTGGGTCGGGAGGAAGACAAGGAGCAAGAACAGGCTGGTGCTGCCCTGAGGGCTATTGCCCAGTCCCTCCAGGAGAAGGCTGTGTGCCAGGCTGACCCGGGTGTGCTGCCGTTTAGTTATCCCTAGTGCTGAATATGCTGCTATGGAAAAAAGTGCCAGGTTCCAGCTTTGGATCCTAACGTCATGATCCTTTGGGATCCATGACTTGTCCTCCCTCATAGCCAGGGCTTGCCCGAGTTCACTAAGTGAGTACAGCGCTCCCTTTCTGGCCAGAGACTGCGTGAGGCAGTTACCTATGATGGCAACCTGGAGAAAGTGTTTTACGATCCTAAAAACAAGCCTCTTATATAGGAAATATAATAACACGCCCAGCAACAGTACTAAATTTTAGCCCTTAGCATCATTTTGTTCCAAATAATTAGTCTTCTGATACATTTTTTTTCTAGGTACTGGAATTTTGGTATGTTGTTACTCTAAATAGATCAACATGAATCTTAAATTAAGACCATAATAAAGCCATAACAAATTAGAGATGAATTTAGTTTCAAAAAAAAAAAAAATTATCAAGCTGAGATTGAAAGTTGGAGAATTAAATGAAAGGGAAGAAAAACACCATAAAGAAGTACAAGCATTTGACAAATAGCTAATAGACCTAAGAGATTCCCTTATTCTTACTGCTCAGGGAATTTACTTATTTTCCCAATGTAGAACATGCACAATACCTTATTTAGTAATATTTCAAGAAGCTTTTTTAGCATCTGGCATTGAACGTAATTGTTGCAATGCTCTGGCAGCATGCTACACTGTAAAGCTAACACATTAGCATGCCACAGAGATGAAAATAAACAGAGAAGGCTGAAGAAATTTTCAGTGCAAGGTGCAGCTCCCGTTGCCTCCAGTGCCATGGAGGATTCCTGCTCTGATGTCATTCTCCTGCTTTCTACTCCTCTGACTGAAAGGACAGGCATTTTTTCCCTCCTCATTTATTTTGGTCAAAGGGTTGTCAAATTCAAGTATGTTGCACATGTTGCCACACATCAATATGTGGGAGTAGTGATGTGAATCGTCAGGCACATGCACCGGCTTTATAGGATTATGCAAGCTATAAGCAGAGAAGCTGACCTGGATCAGGCGTGCAGCATTTTCTGAAGCATTTTTAATGACATTAGTAGAATTGTACAGAGCCTAATAATAGACCTAGAACATTTTTCTATTTGAGTTTGCTACAAAAGTTGCTATGCAACTGATTTTTAAATAAAACAGTTTTCATTAACGGTTGTTAAATGAATGGTATTAACAAGGTCAATGCAGAGATCAAATAATTATTATCAACATTTCTTATAGCAGGTTAAAATTCTGCTGATATCCTTTTCATAAAGGAGATATAAAATAAATTTCAGTTCATGACATAATTGCTGAATGTTATGAATTCTTTTTCTTTCAAAACTCTACAGGAAATATTTCCAAGCATAGTAGTGAGTTCTGGGGTTAAAAAGACAACAAAATACTGCAACAAATAAAACAGGAAATGCCAAATACTTCACAAAGTTCACTAAAGACTTTGCAGTTGCAGTTGCTTTTCCTGGCCAAGGTGCTCAGCCACTATGGCGACAATAGCAAAAGACCTAAAGGGGTAGGGTAAAACCAGTGAAGGAAGAAAATGTATTTTTAAATAATCCTCAATAAATAACATTATTATTGGACTCTTAATAAGCATTCAGATAGGTTTTAATACACTGTGTGTATTGTCCATTTCCACTAGGATGTGATGTAAAATCGATGGGCTAAATTATGTTCTGATTGGCACTGGTGTAAATCCAGGGTAAGTCATTGGACTACATCGTGGTTATTTCCAGTTTTCCAGTGAGCAACCAAATAGAAATTGGTCCAATGTTCCTCGACTCTCTCTTCTACTACCTCGTACAAGAACTGCTCATACATAAATCAATGAGAATATCCTGCTGACTGCATGTTCTCCACTTGTTAATAGGAGGAAAAATAACACCACAATGTGTTTCCCATGTGCCTTCTTAGCAGACGACCTCTCAGGATGAAAATTGGAAAGTACTGCCAGCCTCGAGGATGCTGCATTCTAAAAAAATCAAGCTGGTGGGTCTGGGGAGCAGAGGAAGCGTAACTGTGACATTGGGAGCTGCCCGCCACCCAAAAGGAACACATGGGGACAAGGGAAGTGACATGAGAGTGATGAATCACGGGCAGCCGGGAAGTGAGGAGGGTGATAGGGAAAGATGAGAAATGAGCAGAAAGTCCCACCAGGGGCCTCTGAGCGTAAACAAAGATTTTGGTGGCAGAAGCAGGAACTATCTGTGTTCAAAAATACAAAGGCCAAGACCCATCCTGGCCAATATAGGATAAAACCCCCAGAGCGGCTGCCTGCCTGGGAGAGCTGTTGTCCAGCTCACACCTTGCTGTGCTTTAGTCTGACACTGCATACAGAGCAAACTGGCTGGGGACGATAAACTCTCCTTGCACCCCGCCAACCAAAAAAGCAGGAATTTGATGTGCAGGCTGTTCTTTTACCTTATTTTCCAGAAAACCCTCAGCCTCCGTGGGACATACTCACTGTTGCCCTGCAATGTAAGTGGACACACAGCGGTGCCTAGGAAGAGCTTGGTGGGTACGATACAAAGGAGTGAAAGCATTTTGTCCTCAGTCTTTAAAAAATGATGCTGCAGCACAGTCCAGAGATTGATCAGGCACTATAGAAACAGCACGTCAGAGTGGCTGCAGGCACACACGGACCTTTGTAACTTCGTTACCACAGATCTGCTCCACCTTCAGCCACGGTCTGGTGATGGCAAAGTGAAGGTGCTGTTAAAGCCCAGACCTGGTAGAAGGGCTTTGCATTCCTGAATGATTGAATCAAAAAGCAGAGCATAAACCCCATAGGCAACACGCCTTGCATGAGGTTTATTTTTACTGTGTGAATTCAAGCACTGGAATGTCCTGTACCAATTCCAGAAGGGTTAACGCTTTCATGCCTCGCAGCGGGGCCAGGCGGGACACCCAGTGCCGTGGGTATGGGCTGTATCCTCATTTTTCTTATACCTCAGTGACTGAAACACCCATGCCCTCCCTGCCTTTCTCAGCTCAACATTCCTTTGGGGGCTTCTGGAATTATTGCTCCCACGCGTCTTACTTCTCCTTCTCCTTCCTTGTCCACTCATGTTCCAAGAAACTTTCACAAATGCCAGCCAACGGAAGTGTTTAGTCTTATTTCTCCAGCTGCAGCTTAGCTGGCAGATCTCTGAAAGAGGCACGTAAGAGGTGCATGGTATATTTGGTAATACATGGAATGGTTGCTAATGCCAGCTGTTGTGCCATCTTTTTGAGCCCAGCTCCCCGGTTTAAAAGTAATGCCAGGCTGAAGAGGAAGATCCTCCGCTGCCGGTTCCAGGACGTGGCTGGAAACAACACACAGGGGAAGATGCTCTGCCATTTCATAAGGGGACTTGCTGTTGCCTTCTCCCCTCCTAACTGGTGACACCACTGCAACAGACGAGGGCAGGAGGGGATTTCAGCCAGGCTGGCAGAGGGCAAGGTGCTCAAATCCAGCATGGCCGAGACCTGCTGCCGCCCAGCTCACGGCACCAACTGGGCTCCCCAGCCTGCTCCTAGTGGGCCTGCGTGAGCCCAGATGGACAATTTCTCTTTCCTTACCTTGGCAAATCAACACTCTAGTGTTCACAGTTTGATTTTATACTTGAGGAAGCGTTGCCTTGCGTTACCTTAATGAGACAGAGACACCATTTTAGTTGCTCAGAGCAGCGCTAAGCAGTTAACAGAAATGCAAGAAGCCACTCATACTGATGAAAGGCAGCACTGCAGGCAGCTGCCTGCTTGTGTGCTTCCTGGAAGAATTCAGAGAAAGTGGGAAACGTTAGTAGAAACAAAATTTGTTTGCTACAGTCTGCTTTTGGCTGATCTTCTGAAAAATGTACTCTTTAACCAGGGCTCTAAGGTCCTACTACTGAGCAACAACCATCACCTCTTCTAATGCAACTTTTAAAGCTTTTGAAAGATGGTAGGACAGACCATGTTGTGTTTTATCCTGGGCTTTCTTGTGATCCTTTCTGGTGGAAAAACTAAGAGGCCAATACTGGAAAACTCCTTAAGCAATGTGACTTATCCAAGGTCCGCTGTCATGTCATTTAGTTGGCTTTCAGTTTTCTCCAGTCAACGCCACTTTGGCAAGTGAGCAGATGGTGCAGTGTGGAATTCCACATTGCATGTCCATCCTGTATACGGTTCTTTTCTCCAAAATGTTCCAGTTCTCTTTCTAAAATAATTTTTGTATTGCCAGCCTAGGCAGGGACTTTGAACAACTATTTGAAGAGACAAGACAGTTAAAATGCAGGAAATAAAAGGCATTTGTTCAGGAACCAAGGCACAGACCAAAACAACTTGCTCAAGGGCACAGAGGAACTTTCCAGCAATGAAAGGCTTGAACGCAGGTACCACTCTGTGGCTTTACTGTAGAGCATTTTCCCTGTCCAGAGAAGCAATAAAGCACGACAACTGTGAACTCATCATAACTTGTTTAATTTTTAAGCAGGTGTGTTTTAAAGGGCAAAAAACCCACATAAGTGTCTTCTTCCACCCTTTGCTATTCATGGGCTCTGTTTCCCTCTCACATATGACTCAGAATTAGCATTTCTGTAGTTTTAATGAGACCCCATTATTCAGTGGCATAAGCCCATCTCAGCCACTACCACAGATCTATACTGAACACAGCAGATTTATTCATTAGATTTATCCTATGTTTATTAACAGCCCAGCTCAGAAAAAGAGGCAGTGACAAAAACCATCTGGAATAAACATAATGGAAAACAAACAATGTAATATATTCCGTCACTCCAGCCTAATTACACTGTTTGGTGGAAATACTATCAATCCAAGCGACAATTTACAAGCTGAACTCTTATTAAAGGGAAAAATGAGCTGTGTGGGGAAGCACAAATCAAAGTAACTAATCAACACAGACAACACATTCAGGGATTTAAGAGCCAAGGTACGGTAGTCTTTTATTCCTCCTTGTTTTCAATTTGGGAGACCTGCTGTGATGTTGCAGTACATTATACGTTATATCTACTTGTGCAACATTGGGGAGAAGCACGTCTCTGGCTGTTGTCTTATTTTTCATCAGCTACAGCCTGTAACTTATAGGTTTAAACACTTTTCTTGTCCTATCATTTAAGCTGGGAGCAAGGTATGCTGTCCCAGGCACGAGTTTTCTTTTAATGTAACTCTCCTATTTTAGCATATAGTAAAAGCTTGGAATTAAGGAGAAAGTTAGAAAAGGTTGGAGTTAGCTAAAAGCAATGCAAATTTGATCTAAACCAGGTTCTTATTGAGTGAACTGGTTCAGCAAGAGAAAAAGGAAAGAGATGCCTCCCTCCCATGCAAGCATCTGAACAACACATGGCGGCTGTCCATGATCTGCTTCAGCTTGGAAGCTGGACCTGGACTCATTAGATGCATCTGGTGTCCCCAGGGAAGCAAGAGAAAACACTGGCAGCAATGACAAAAAGATGGTAGAAGGCATCTAAAGCAGAAATTAGCCAACCATCCTGTCTGCATTAGAGTGTGAACTTCAAGAACATCATTAGGCACCCGTATGAAAGCTGAGCCCTCAAAGACATAGCAAAGGGATACAGTGCTACAACGTGTAACACACTGTCAGTTTAGGGAAAATACACCCATAACCTGGAAAATACCACCTCAGGCCAACCGGGAAAACTTAAGGCCTTGTTACAACAAGGGGCAACAAGCTAGCATTAGAGTGAAATCAGTACGAACAAATATATGCACAGCCCTGACCACAGAAATGTGGTCATAACTTCCATAAATGTTAGCAAAATACAATTTATATACTCCTACACTGAAGAATTCCCTCATAGTGAGGAAATGCTGGAGGAGTTTTTTTAACTTTTTCTGTGGGAAAAAAACAGAGTGAGAAAGGGCTACACTGAGGGGGACAAAGATGTCAAAAGACCCACAGGTCACTTTATCTGCCATAAGGAGGGAAATCACAAGTCATCACTGTCCCATATTCAGAGGTGCCTCTCTGGACCTTCACGTTCCTTCCTTGCCTGCAAGATAAAATGGAGCCAGGGTCCTTTCACACTTTAGAAATGGCCATGTAGCTCAAAGTCCTTCTATCATGGGATTGTCTTGGAAATAACATTCATCTCATGAACAGGCATTTCATATTTCCCCCTGAACTGTTTTTTTCTGGAACAGGGTCCAGTGCTCTGTTTCAGGGTACAGTAGGCCCTGAAACATAGCTTGTTCTCAAACATATCATAGGCTTATTCTCAACCAGAGGGCTGATAATGGGCCAGCTTTTGTCATAGCTCATGTGTATGAAAAATATCCAAACCACTATTTCTGCACCTGCTGTTTTCAGAAAGAAATGTGTGACATTCTTTCCTCCTTGAAGAGGTGATGTCATAGATGTGGCCACAATGGGATGTTTCTTCATTTAAGACGCAAGGTGCAAAGTTAGAGAAATACACCCCCAAGAATTTTCACATTTCAGTGATTCATAAAAGCCAAAAAATTTGTTGCCAGCTAACTGTGGATCCATCTCTCCAGAGCCTTATTGCATCATCTGCATTAGCATGCAAATCAAGATGACATAGCTGTTGCTGACTAATTTCAAGTGTGATATTCACAGCATAGATGCACTATGGGGATGGTCTTTGGCAACACCTTCATCCAAACATCTCAGCACGCTGTCTGCCTGAAACTATCATTCTCTTCAACCAGGAAGATGAACATAAGGATGACTCTTTACCTCACATGCCGAGTTCATTCCTGTTCTTAAAAAATGGTGTTTTTAAGTCAGCTATCAAACCCCACAGGCATTGTGTTCATTTATGTCTGTCTTCTTGGCCTTAACTACTTTGCTTCAAGCAGAAACCTCCAAAAGTTGGTTTTTTTTTTCTATAATTCCCACCTGGGCTATAGGAATTTAAAAGCAGTTATAGATAAAAGAAGGATGACTCCCCATTTGTAGATTACAAAAATCTAGGAGTATGTGGTGTCGGTCAATAATGATAATGATAAAATACATTAATTTTCAGTTTATATGGATTCTTACCTTCTTGTTCTGTGACCACTGGTGCTCAACCTGACTAGCAAATCTGAACATTTTCTTTCCTGAACAGGGAATGGCCACAAATATGGAGCATTTTCTTTAAGGAGCAGAACACAGCAGCCATGGTATGGCCAACCCAACATGGTTGCATAGTGTCCAAATCTTCAGCCTTGTAACTAGAAATTATTCTGCCCGTTTGGGATGCTCAGCCACTTGTGTTGTTGCTCTCTTGAACCCTGAGGATTTTTTGTAATCCTCCAGGATTCTGTATTCTGGATTTTTTCCTCTGAGGCAGGAGATTCAGGGGATGTGCTAATGACACTGTGTGGGTAGGTGGGAGGTTGTTCATGCACTTGAGGCAGTGATCAGGGTGTGCTGGCTGTGCCCTTGCTGTTGCAACCATATGGTGCTGAATCTGGTTCCCCATTGCAACAAAACCCCCGAAACAGTCCCAGTGCTTTCTTATTACTCTGCACTGTCACCTTTTCCCACGTGCTCCACCAAAGGCTTTCTGTGCTGTCAGGGATCTGAACTACTGATAACTGCCAGAGTCAGTTTGTGGTGAACACTGAATTTTTCTGAGTGTTATCAAGGACCTTGAAGGGACAAGTTAGCTGAGATACTGAGCTATCTCAGTGAACTATCTATCAACAACCCCTCAAGGCAGAAACTACTTGCTAGAGTATCAGCTGATAAACCAAAAGGGAGATAAAGTTCAGAGAAAAAATTGTTTTAATTACCACATAGTCTGCTTCACCATTATTTTAGAAAAAGCTGGACACAGATGTTACATGAATGTAATTGCAGATTTCAGGAAACATCTTAAAAGCCACAGAGGAAACCTTAAAAATACAACAGAAATAATTCCCTCTGGAATAGGAACACAAGCAGATTTCCCCCCGACACACACCCCCAACTACATTTAAGATATCAAGTATGTTAGTTACTTCACTGAACTTCAGAAATGGGCAGTCGCTCAACGATAGGTTGCATTAACTAACAGCTATTGATAACTGAGGATGACAGTACCTGTTCCAGAAGGCTGATTTTCCTACACGCAAAAAGGCCGTGTTCCCACTGCAACCCTCCATTGCAGCGGCTAGCTTAGAGCAGCTTCTAGACTAGATTCCGTCTGCAAACTGGGATGCCACTGCACTGCTTCCTTGCCTGCCAAGAGCTTTTCCATTACTGGAACAATAGTAATGGTAGCTGATCTGGGCTCTCCATACTGGTCATCTCTGGATGTTTTGCTGCTTATGGTCCTTCGCTGTTTGTTTTGCTGATTGTCTTGTACAATGTTTAGGTTGGGAACTGTCTGGAAGGCTTGAAGGGTTTGTTTCTGCTTCTAACCCTATGGGAAGGCTGTAGGCACATAGCAGCATGGCAAGAATTAAAAGCTGGTTTATTCTCCTTCTTACAAAGAACCTGTTTATGGATGACCATGAATGGACACATATTTCCAGAATTCAGGAAAACTACCTGCAGTTTTCTGTATCTTCACAGACTTCTAGTATGATCTCAATTCAACAGTCATCGGGTCTTGCCTCAGTCCTCATGTCTGTAAGCCCAAGAGGTGGTATTCAGAAAAATAAACATACGTGCTGAGGTGTTGCACCAGACCGGTAATGAATAGTAGGGCTCCACAGAGAGAAATCTTGAGACAGATACAAGAGAAGTCTGGCACATAACAGAATCTAATCTCTTCATGTCATTGCAAGGATTTATTTAGGAGAACCTCTCTCTGAGTTACATTACTGTCAGGTAGCAGAGTACTACCTGTAGTTTTTGAACTATTTCAACATTTGCAGCCTTTAAACAATTAAAATCATCAGAAAGGAAGACAGCCCATCAATCAGAAGTTTTCACAACTCCTTCTCATTCATATGTAGATTTCTAAAGCTCATATTGTCAAATAATAGACTACAAAATACAGCCTTTCAACAATTTCCTTTTCTTTTCTTTTTTTTTCTTTTTTTTTTTTTTTTTCCTTTTAAACTGTACAGCATTGGATACAGAAGAGATCTTAAAACTTTCAAAGTGGAACTGAAGGAACTCCTCTCTGGTCGAACTAATGGTTCTGTTAATCCACTGCTGTCTTGGGTAATGACCAGTCCCAGAAGACATCCGGGTGAGGAAGGCACTAGGAAATGCACAGCTAGTCAAAGCAGTAATTAAAGAAGCTGTTAGCCTTGGTCAACAGCCTACAAGGGTCAGCCGCCTGCGTGCTTTGCTTACACGTGGGCTACTTTACTTGTACCTGCAAAGATGGGGATTAGCCACTGAAATCCAGGAAGGGGACTTCAGGCCCTTTCTCAATCCCAAGCCTTCTCTTCTCCAGCAAGGCTGAACACCAGCCCTGGTATTGTGGAGTAAAGAGAGGCTGATTTGAGGTGCAAAAAGAGGAAAACCTGTATTCTGGGACAGCCTGGCATTAGGGGTTAGTGTATCCTGGAGAAGTGAGAAAAGAAAAGGTTCCCAGAGGGAATGGAGAAAGAGAAAAAAGGGAGGGAAAGGCCGTGTCCTGCATCACCACTGAGACCTTCTAGCACCCCTCCAGCACCACAAACCCTTCAACAGTCCTGTTCCTTCTCAAAGGTGGCAGCAAAAACTCCAAAGCTTGATTGAAATGGGGCATTTCTCTTTGTTTGAGTCAGGCTGGTGCCTTGTGTAAGCACTGAGTCCATGCAATAACATATGTTATGTCATTATAATTAACAAAGCCTTCGACAATCTGTGCAATAATCCATTCTTAAGATCAAATAATTCAAATTTAAACAGTTCTCACATGTCACAGGCTGTCTGAAGATATTTCTTTAAAAAACAAACCCTTCAAGTCTGAAAGTCAAGTGGAGAGGTAGAAAAGAGCTAATTTTTTTAGAGCAGTAAATGAATATCCAATAGCAAAACATTTGGATCAGATCTGTTTATCTGGTTTCGTTTCCGTGAAAGAAAATGAGACTTCTTATTTGAGATTTATTCTTTCTGTTTGTGTTCCCAAATTTATTCCGGGTCTAAAATCTTATGTTCTTAGACTCCCTGCTCATCGAATTTAATAGCTGTACCTCCTGAAAAATGACATTTTAGAATAAGAAAGATCAAAAAGACTTTTTTCTCAGTTATTTCTACAGGCACTGCATTATTTCCTCTGGGAAATTTTTCAAGAGGAAGATTTCAGGCTGCTCACAGTATATGTTAGAGTGAGAGTGCAATTCACAACTGGGGCAGCTCCTTTGACTGTTTTTGTTGCTTGTTTGCTTTGACTGAGCTCAGACTAGCACATTTCGCAGTTGGTTTGCAACTTGAAAACACAAGTTGAGTAATGGGGTGACAATATCTCACAACAAATAATCCTGAAAAACGTGGTTTATTGGTTTGCAAGCTAGGAAGTGACATCAAACATCCAGACATGGATACTTTTCATTTAATGCGTCAGTTCTGCATACTAAGACAGAGTACATTCCTCCCCATAAAATATACACAACAAAGTATTTAAAGATGTTCAAATTCAAAGCTATAACCATCTGCTTATCACAGACATCTGTTGCTTCAAAGCAAAGGACTATATGAAAGGTTCAGAAAGCTTTAGAGCTCAAAAGATGCATTTGCCAAGAGACTAATGGAACACATGAATATACATAAATTCCAGAAATATAACAAACTGCTGTTTTCTCCCTGGAGTGCAGTTACACCAGCTAGGTATGTGAAAGCTGAGTTGCAAAGGAAAAAAAAGTTACCTCAGCTCTTACCCATCTCCGTACTGAAAATTAAACTTTTTGTCATTCTCCAAACACTCTTGAAAACAACATAAACTTCCTCCATCAGCAGAGAAGTCTGACTTTCACACTGGCCCCCCCTACATCTCTGCATCCTACATCCCCTGCAACCTTCTTTCTACAGAGCCTTTCCCCGTTCTCGCTCAGGGAGGTGAGACCCCAGCTTCACCCGGAAAAATGTGCTGCGGCTCCACAGCCCTGCGTGTCTATTGATTTCCCTGCTATTTTGGCACCCAGATCTGACTGCCTGGCTGAAGTCAAGAAGAGCCTTCTCATTGAAGTCAAGGAGAGCCTTTCCATTGACTTCAATGAACCATGGGCATCTCCCTTAACGAACGGTGCCTCTTTCCCCACGTGGTTCTTGCATTGCCATGGAAATTAAGGTCAACAGCAAGGCTGGGAACAATAACAAGCTCATTGGGGCAGCATCTGCGTTCCTCTGGGCACCTGATTCAAGAGGTGATTGTGGTGGCGTATCTGCAATAAATAAAGTTGGTATTGTCCTGTGGGTAATGCGCCACATTTCCCTGTCAGGGCTGGAAGGCAGAGTTTGCACCTTGCAGAGCTGTGGGTCTGGAGGGAAGGACCTGCTAAAAGTTATTGGGAGCTGGGAAAAAGGGTGAGCCCAATAGAAGGTGCAAAGTCAGAGGGATTAGGTGCTTTTGGAAGGGTTGCAAGGAATGCAGGGGGGCTAGAGGCTTTCTAGACAGGAAGATACTGAGAACCCTGAGTACGTTAAATTTCTGTTTCAGGTTAATACCACCTGTACCTGGTCAGTGAAACTAATCAAGCTTCCTGGCACAACAGCCAGTTTCCATTCCTTTATCACCCTGTCTGCATATGGGCAGCCATCAAAAGGGCAGGGAGGACCTCACAGACAAGAAGAGAAATTTGGGATTTCAACGCCTGTCTGCCAGGCCTATTGATGCCAATGTGTACCTGAACTGCATAGAGAACAAGGAAATATTTCATAACCTTAAATTGCGGCATGAAGCTCAGAGAAAGCTGATCCACCCCTGCAATAAACTCCAAATAGCCATACAGAAAGTGATTAATTTAAATAAAAGCATGACGAGCAAGGTACATTTTTATAAAGCAATCAAAATATTTCTTCTGTCATTTCATGTTCCTCTCAGTCACATAATCTGTGACATCTTAAACCTCACTATAAAGCATATAAAATCCCACAAGACTGCAAGTTCAATGTGGAGGTCACACACCACTTTTGGGTTCACTGACGCCGCTTTATAAACTACCCTTCTGCTCTTTGGTTTCCTTTGCACAGATTTTGTGTTTTGCTGCCAGCTTCCCATTGTCCTTGAAATCAGAGTAACAAGAAATCGAAGAAAATAGACAGTTCTCCGTGCTGATCACAAAGAGAGAATAGAAGTTGTCAGTGACTGGAAAAGCAAGCAGAGCCTGCCCGAGCTGCGTACACATTCTGCTTCTTATGCTACTCACAATCAAAACATTTTGAGAAAGGTAAGTTATTTATTAATTGTGCTGACGTACGTGCATTATTCAAAGCAACAGCAAGATAACATTACTAGTATTAGGAAATTCATCTCAAGTTTAGATTATCTCAGAGTTTTTATGAGGCAAGAGAATATACAAAGTTTGCTTCAGTGAAAGAAAACCCTTTACTTACATGGCTTGCAAGAGCTTCCAGCAGCTGGAGTCTCTGAATTCCAGTGCATGCTGATATTGTGCTTTGCTGAAAGCCCCCTAACTTTGGCACTGGAGATGGCACATAACTCACCAGTGCTTCAGACTGATAAATAATTTCCTTTAAAAATACTCTCACGTGTTTTTTTATCAGTGGTGCACACTGACAGTAGACTGCAAAGCAGAAAGCCTGTCTGGTGTTATGAAGAAAGAGTTCCCTCTCAGCTGAATCCAAAAAAAAAAAAAGGAGTCCTTGACCTCGACAACTAGAATAAATCTACTATATCTGCTGGCTCTTTTCTGAATGCATACTTGAGCAGTAACATAAGAGGGAGCGATCGGAACACAGAAACTGTGGCATGTCATGCTCTGTACCGGTAGGGTATGTGAGCAATGCTTCTAGCAGAGGCACAGCAAAATGAAAACACAATGCATGTTTTCAGCTTTTATTTTGTTCACATATTTTAAAGATAAAACAAGGATGACAGGCTTTTCTATTTCAGTTAACGACTCCCAAGTGGCAGCGCTCTCAGCTCTGTCCCCTCTGCTGAGGTTCCTTACGTTCCAGATGAGGTTAATGCTGACTTTCTATTTCAAACCTCGATTTCTGAGAATCTCTGTATCTCAGCCAGGAAATGTAACCCAGACTGAAGTTTAGCATTTTGGACATCATAAATGCAATGAATTGCCTGCAAGCAAAATGAGTGTTTTTCAGATTTTTTTTTTTCTCCTTCAAAAGATCTGTTTACTTCTTTTTTTTCTCTCTCTCTCTTTCCTTTGGTCTGCTTAAACTTATTACACTTCATAAAAGCAAACATAGCTTTTGGAACAAGTCCTCAATAGCACAAATAGTGTGACAAATATGAAAAGCAATATAATGATGTAGCTTAAAATAGGTAAATGTAAGGCTTTAGCAAAAAAGAAGCTCCCTGCTCCATTGTAAAATTATATTTACAAGAATAAAGCCATTATTTTAAACATAGTCATTCAATTCCCAGACAATGAGGACAGAAGTTTTATGGAGAGGATAAAAAAATCCACATATTTTAGGCATAATAAAAGGAGTAGGAAAGAGATAAGAAAGGAAGAAAATCAAAGTCCTCATTCATTCCATTGTATTCAGTTGCAAAAGGGAGGGAAAAGGAAACAAACGTACAGTTTACAATCAAACTTTAAAATATTGTAAATGCAATGTTCCTAACTCTATGAAACATAAAGATAGAAGAAAAAGCCCTCAAAACTTTTGATAAACGTTTCTAGCTTGAGGAAATAATAGGTTTTAATGAAGAATGATCAAATGATCTCTTTTGTCTAGTGTGCTATGCCCCTTGTGTGACAATGGACTTGAAAAATCCCCTACACATTTCATATGTGTGTTATCAAGGTTTTTCTTGAACCTCAGACTTGGGTTCAGCTTTTGTTGTTGCTTCTTTTTTTTTTCAACTTTATTAAGACACTAAAACACATGCACAACTTCAGAGTTGTTTATTGGGAATTAAATTGTCTCTCCTAGTTGTAGCTGACTAGTAGTGATATATTGTCTTGCATGAGAGAAGTCTCAGTTTCAATTTAGTTTCCATTTATATCCACTTCCTTTGTCAAATACTGAAACTCTAAGTCCACAATAAATTAATTTTCACTCTTTTCAGCTCTTGCTGCTGTTTTCCCCTTCCCTTTCTCCACTAACATTTTCAAAATATGAGACACTATCAAACCATATATGTATATGTTGGATTTCAAAGTATTGGCATTGTTTTTTTTTTTTTTTTTAAATTAAAATTCATGTTTGAAAGTTGTTGCTTTAAAACTGGTGTGGGTGCAAGTATTGTTCTTCAGACAGCAAAACACCTTTTCTCCGCAGTGGGCTTGAGCCTCATACCTAGGGCTTATTTATGTGGGTTGGTGCTGAACCCCCCTGTGCTGGCTCCTGCTCAGCCACTGTCACCTGCCGTGACAGACCTCCTCCCTCTCTGCTAAGCCATCGGCAAGCACATGTTTTCTCCCTCTCTCCCAGTTCAACTTTTCTATTTTTAGAAAATAGCTGGGATTTTTTTTTACTTGTTTTATGATGGGGAGGCCTTGTGACCTGGTTTGGAGCAACAAGGCTTGGCACGCACGTCTACTCGCGCACACACGGGTTTGAGATGGCAGCCCCATGAGTGGGGCGTATCGGGATCCCATCTGGCTTTCGGTCTGTAAGTCCAAGAGGCTAAACTTCAAAACCTGCTCGGGAGCCATTACCTGCTTCTTAGTGAAGTTTTTTTGCAACAAGCAGAATGTATACCTCACTTCTGAGAACCAAATCTTCTTGTTTTCAATACAGACATCCGAAACACACCGCTAATTTGAGCGCCAGCTAATTACCCTCAGGTGTGACTCGGTTTCTGCCCCAGGGATGTGGAATTTCCCCCGAGGAAGTAACGAGCCGTCGGGCAGTGAATGCACTTGCAGCCCCCTGTGCATGGACGGTGTCATGTCTCCCCCAGCCCGTTTCAGCCCCCACACAGCTGTGTAAGCCCTGCATGCCTCAGGGCACTGCGTTTTACTGTGGCCGTGTGCAATCCTGCCTCACAACTGAGGCAGCATAGTCACTGAAAATATCATCTGCTTTACTGACTATTGTGTATGAATTCACAGATTTTATATAGGAGTTAAGTAAACAGTTCCCGAACTGAAGGTCACAGTTACAATTGCCGTTGCAAATGTGAAAGTAGAATCTTGGCCAGGACCCCAGAAGCTGTAACACAAACAGAAATGTATGAGACTTGTCGAGTGAAGTCTATGTCATGATCTACCACATCGAAAACTTTTAAATATTTTTCTTTTTTTTCCCCTGGTAGAAGTGTAGACCCTTATATGTAAATTAAAGTCTTACATTTCTTATTTGTCTTTCAAACCCACCCAAGAAGACTGGTTGGGCTGTGCTGCCCGTGGGCTTGGAGCACTGCTTTGCTGGCATGATGCTGTACCGTCACCTCTGGAACTCTGAGAAAGTTGGTCCTACATCTGATGTGACACAATCCATTAAACTACCTTGATCAGGCTTTGTTTTCAAATCACCTGATTTTACGCACAGCTTTAAAAAATTTGGGCATCGCAGGCATAGACATCCCAGGAGCTGTTATTTCCAATGTCAGCTCACAAGGCTTTTACAAAGCCTACACTTAGTTACTTCGTGAGAGATGCAACATACGCAGAGTCGATAGGACCCACAAGGCTCAGTTTCGCTATTGCGTGTAAAGGCTGGGCCAGAAGGAGCAAAACACTGCTTCAGTGGCAATGTAAGATGACATGGCAGGTAAATGTGAACTAGAGAGCACAATTTCCCAATATGGTAAATTTTCATTTCCTTTAGGTGGCCATCTGGAGATAAACCATGCCTTTGACTGGCCCTGTGGTGGTAGGATGCTACCGAAAGGCACTTACACTCTTTCTAGGATCAGGGGCCACAAGTACTTCTGGTGGAGGCAGTGAACTGCCCGGAATCAGTTTGGTCCATTGTGACTTAGTTGGTGTGTCCCTGATGGAGGCAGGCTGTGTCCTGCAGTGCTAACTCAGGGACGTGCGCTGTGGTCTCCAGTGCTCCAAGAGGGCCTATTTGTAGAGCTGCAGAGTTACAACAGAATCACAAGAGTAATTTGGGTTGGAAGGGACGTTTGGAGTTCATCTCATCCAACATCTGCTCAAAGCAGGTCTAATCAGCTGGCAGCTGTCTCTGCAGTATGAGCCATGATGACTTAATTATTCAGGGTTTTCCACTCCATACGGCACACCTGACCTCCATTACCCGCAAGAGCAAGGAGCTGACCCAACGAGTGTGATCCAGAGGGATTTTGCATACCTTACTCCAGGTAATTACAAACTCTTGGTTATTGCAGTATCTCATCACCCAATTGTTTGATTATACTTATCTGGCATGGGAGCCAAAAAATAATATCTCATTTTACAGCTGTGGACCTAAGGCACAAGGATGACATGATTTGCCAGAGATAACATAGTCTGTGCAAAGTAAGAAATTAAGTGGTCGACTCGGGACTGGCATCTTACTTGCTGTCACCTCTCCTTGCTTTCCTGCTATTAGTTAGCTATTAGTTATTAATAGTCACCCTGCTATTACAGATCATTTTCTGAGGCAAGGGGCAAAGTAACACAGCACTTGTGAGATGCCAGCTCTGTAATGGGTTCCAGTGCTGAAGCTGAAAGTGGGGGAAAATGAAAAAGTACTAACGTTGCTGCTGTACATGTGGCGGGCAGCTGTACTAGGGGTCATCAAATGAATGATTCTCCTTAAAACACAGCCCTTCTGACAATCTGGAATGGGATCCAAATTAGTAAAACCTGGTTTTGGAAGGCAGGAAAGGTCCCTGTGATCTCCACTGCTGTCAGCGAGAATTCATATTATAATGATCAAAAACTATGTGAAGGTGTGTATTGCTGTAACTTGTTTAAATTGCAGACCTGGAAAAATATACTTGAGACATCTGCAATCAATTTTTGTTTTGAAATTCAGTTCATACATAAGGAGGGCTTGGGAAGAATTGAAAGACAAGACAGTCTTGTCTTGAAAGACAAAAACGAAAATGAAAATGTTTAAACAAGTGGCTCATATGCATGGCCCTCACACTTCGATTTCACATTAAGCTTTTGGTGAATAATATTGTTTTATGCATGGCCCCACCACTATATGTATAAATGGCATGTAGCTAGGTAATAATATATTACTTCTGGGAAAAACAAGAAGAATATAGCACGGGTCTCAGTTCTGTGCTAGACTTGTTCTGCTTCCTGGAGCAATCCAGTTAAGCTTCTTTGCAACCCATATGTGGACGTCCCATACTGCCAACCCCTGTCTTGGAGACCATGCTGCATACCTGCTCAGACTTGCCAAGCCAGCCAAACCAGTACTGCGGCAACATCTTGCTTAAGGTGAGATGCTAAGGGCACTTGTTCACATGGACTCAGCTAGTATAGGAACTAGTGAATAATGGGCAAGAACTCAGGAGCTGCAAATTCCCGTTGATGTTTCAAATTGCATGTTAAAAATGAAGAATTCTGACATTTTAACGTGTGATTTATTTTAATTTTAATGTGTCATTAATGTATAAAAATCAAATCTCCTTTTTAAACCTGTAGTGTTCAATATCTTGCCCATGTAACTTCTCAGTCTTTAAATCTGAATGGCCAGATCTTGAGCTGACATGAATTGGTACTGCTGCACTGATTGCAAAGGCAGCATAATTAATTTCTATCAGCTGAAGTTCTGGCTCAAAAATGTGCAGAAGCATATATATTCCCTTTCTGGTCATGTGGGTGCTGCTGGAAGATGACTCAGGACCTGACAGCTACCATGACTTTATATCCACATCAAAGCTTATCCTTAGGTCTTTTACCATACCCCATGGGGGCTGAACATTTGTTTTTGAGTGCTTCACTGAGCTATATAATTTAGGAACATCAACAACACATACCATTAAAACCCATCAAAAGCAAATCTCAAGCTCAGATACAAATGTCCTGAGCTTGCACTTGAGGAGCTGTGTGATCTTCCCCTTGAGGGTCAGAAAGGATTTTTTAATAAACTGTCTCGCCTCTCAGAGGTCAGACACCATGGATGAAGCCTGGAGATGCTTCGAGGCAAAGGCATTCTCTCTTTTCCATTGTGGGGTGTATCTTCACCCAAAAGTAAAACTCGTTTCATTTCAACTACTGCTACTTCATCAGAATTTGGGAGGCAAAATAAACTCCCTGGGCATTAGAAAGCATGCTTTCTATCGGTAGTTTGTGTCACTTTCCCATCAAAAATCTGCTGCTCATGTACGTTCAACATGAGGGTAAAACATTATGTTTAATCTTTTGGCAGTTTAAGAAAATGGTCCTTTTTGCAACAGATCAAGTCCCCCATAAGTTAAACCTGTAGCCCTTTCTTCACTAAAACCTTGGAAAAACCAGTCAGGAACGAAAATCAGTGCCCCAAAATATCACATTCAGGATATTTCTGGAAATTTAAGACATCTTTCCTCCTTCAAATTCATCAGTCTATTCATCAGGTCTGGAGTGAGGTTGAGGCTATTTCAGACCAATCTATTGAAAACAAAAATGTTCTTTTCTTGCAATGAGCTGTAACCAGTCTCCTTCCTGCAAGTATGAAGCTTTCTGACACAAGGGTGTCCTTGACAATCTCTCACGGGTACAGCATGAAGGAAGGCACCTCTTTAACTAGGTAGAGAAGAAGCCACTTGCAGTGTATATCACATTTGAAGTGCATCCCAGTCTGCAAGAAATAAAGGGCTACATCACTGGTACAAACTAATTTAACGGCATATGGTTTCTTCATTTGGAAGAAGGCTTCAAAACTGAAAAGCAGATTGCAGCTTTGCAGAATAAACTGGTGCTGGTGCTCTCATTGCATGTAGCTTAAAACTGCTTAAGCAATACAAGCTTGTCTGGATTGAGTTAAAAAAAGTTGGGTTTTTTTTTTTTTTAGTCCAAAAATAGAATTGCTTCAGCTCTGTTCAAGCTCTGTGTTGTTCCAGTTGTCTTCAGTTTTCTTTTCAAGCCCACTATTTTCCCAGATCGCTTTATGGATATCGGCTATGGGAAGGACGGGAGTGTAGTAGCTGGAGCAGAGCAGTGAGGGCTCTGATTCCTGCTCTTAGCACTGCTGTTGACTCTAATCCTGCTTTCCTTCTGTTTTTCTGCTGTTCTTCTTTTCTCCTTCTCAGTCTTTCCTTTAGCCTAGCTGACATTCTGGCTTGATGAGAAGTCCTTTGCAAGACTGGTACATCGCCTAATTCTATCATTTAATAGAAATAGCGAAGCAGAAGGGTTTCTTGACTGCTCCAGACCTGGAAGGCGTTGCTCACAGCAGAATAGACTGCTGAGGGGAGGAGCGCTGGCCACCCCAACAGCACCCCACAGGCTTACCACCATTCCAGCGTAAGGTTGGATTTCCCGTGCCCTCTGAAGAAAGATGCACACAAGGCTATTTTGCATTTTCTTACAAACCACTCAGCTGCTGCAATCAAACCTGAAAACCCAGACTTCCAAAAGCAACATGCTATGCGATGGCCGCAGTACCTGCACCCACAGACCCCTGGGGTTGCAGGGGCTGATTCTTGTGTGTGAGAGCCCTGTGGGGCACAACCTGTGTCGTCCAGTCGCTTTCTGCAGCAGGGGCACCGGCATACGAGGAATGAGGAGTACTGCAGTGCCTACCGGGAGAGAACACCTAACTGAACCCTATTTTTAAAGGCATGGTTGAAGAAATCAGTACAGCCACCCATTTGCTATTTAATAGGGCTAGGTTTAGCACAGCAATCTGCAGATTGAGCTCAGCATTCTTCCTGTTTTTCCTTTTAGGTAATAAATGAGTAAAGCCCTGGGGTTCAGGCAACACCGTGCTAACAAGCTCTGCCTCTCTTTCCCCGTCTCCCTGCCCACCCTGTTCCTGGCTGCACAGTGCCCCTCAGCAGCAGGACCAGCCTCGCTGAGCCCCGGCATCCACAGCCCACCAGCCCAGGGCAGGGGTCCGCAGGCTGCTGAGGTCCTGCACGAGGTCCCTCTCCCATTCCCACACCGATACTTTCTGTTTTATGGATGACCAGGCATTTCAACCGTCCTACTGCCTGTAGGACTTGACTATTCCCATCACCTTTCACAGACACCCAAGGCGCAGAGACCTCTGGCTGCAGCCCCAAATTCTGCCCTTCTGCAGAACCAGGCCCGCATTGCTGCCATGTCTCCAGATACTGTTAAGATCTTTTCAAAGCTACTGCATTGCTGTTACTTTGGTGCTGCCTGTGCACGGCAGACGTGCTGTGGCCAGGTGCCGAGCTGCCTGGAGAAAAGCCTTTTTTAATGAACATCAAGAGGATGGGACCAGACTCTTCAGTGTGTGCCCAGCGCCAGGACAAGGGGCAATAGGCACAAGTTGGAACACAAGAAATTCCATCTGAACATAAGGAAAAACTTCTTTTCTTTGAAAGTTCCAGAGCACTGGAACAGGCTACCCAGAGAGGCTGTGGAATCTCCTTCTCTGGAGATATTCAAAACCCACGTGGACGTGCTCCTGTCCAACCTGCTGCAGGTGAACTTGCTTTGGCAGGGGGATTGGACCAGATGATCCCCAAAGGTCCCTTCCAACCCCTACCATTCTGTGATTCTGTGTGAATAATAACACAAGCTGTAAACAGTAGGAACTGGTGGTCTGAAGAAGGTGGCAGCAGAAGTAGAGCACGTATATTATTTGTTGGCTGGATGGCTCAATGTGTGTGCACTTGCTGAAATACAGATGTTCCGAGGTTAGCTGTGACCCCCAGCACTGCCATAACATAGGTAAACCCAATAATTTTCCCAGTTTTATCTGGAATGGGTTTGGGCTTGGTCCTCTTCCCATCAGTGCCTTCAGCTATTTCGTTGGGAGAAGCCAGCGCTGCTGCGGCGATGGCTCTTGGTGCAGCCCTGCCGGGGCTGCTGAGCATGGCCTCCTCTGGGCACCTGCAGCGCTCCAGCCTTCCCTCTCGGGCAGCTGGGCCGAAATCACCTCTTTGATGGTGAGAAGTGGTGTGCTGGAGCTGCTGCCAAGGCCTGCTGCTGGCACCGGGACTGAAATAACCTCTTTGACAGCAAGAAGGGCTGCACTGGAGCTACCACGGAGGCCAGCCGCTGGCACCCGTGCGATGGAGGGCTGCAACGTCTGTTACACATAAATGATGTTCTGAAGGCCCAAATAGATAAATATTAGAGTTGTTGATGAAAAGAAGCAGTGCCAGCCGCTTTTGGCCAGCAGAGCAGGAACGTGTCCCGTTGCCTCAGGTTGAAATGGCTTTGGATGCTTAGGGCTTGCAAAAATTAGAGGGAGGAAGAGCTGGTAGCGGTATCTGATACATATTTGCTTCATTCATGGAAAAATTAGCCTTAATTACCCAATTTATAAATCAGCTTTAAGTGGAGGGGCCCCTCCTCACCCCCCACTGCTGCATATTTGGGGGATTAAGTTGTTTGTTTTTAGTGATAAATTAGAAACATCTGCTTCCGCTGACATGCTGGAAAAGAGGCACGTACAGCAAAGGGACTGGCTGGGCTGCTCTGATGTGGGGGGGAATCGGTACCAGGGCAGGGTCCTGCCAACCTCTGCCATGGGGTCTGAAAGGATTGGGCCCTCTCTCCTCTGCGCAGGGGCTCGATGGGGCAGAGGAGGTGCACGGCTGTGGCCGGGCTTGCTCAGGATGGTTCCTGGGGAGGTGGGAGCAGCAGTGAGTGTCTCCAGCAGCATGTGCTCGGCAGAGCCTGCCTTTTAAGGGTGTCTTGGCAGTTTTTCTGTGCAAGCGAAACTGTTTCTGCTATGGGATCATCAAGTCTTACTGTCAAGGAATCCAAACCTTGTGCCAGAGTTGCCGCAGAGGTTGTTGAAGCATGATGGCAGAAAGCCATTGTTCAACGATGGCAGTAAGCAGTCTGCCCACCCCTTCTGATGAAGCAAATGGTGCTAGTTGAGGGAGCAGAGATGTTTTACAACCCTGCTGTACCTCCACGGAGGTGATACAACTTCCCAATTGCCAAGACAGGTTGGAAAGGGCCGAGACACACCATGTCAAAGCATTTCACATGGGCTTTTGCCTTGTGCAGGAGATATGAAAAAAAACCCTCTTGGCCACAAGCCAGTGTTTGCAAGAGTGGAAAGCTCGGGTTAAACCCTGCCAGATGCAGCAACCCAAGTATAGCCTGGGCATCCATAGAGCTGCACCTACAATGCCCCCAGTCCGTGTATTCCCTTACGCCACCCTGCCGAAGGGAACCATGAGGATTGTTTTAACTTCAATGTGGCCTGGATCCCACTGCAGGGTTTTAATACCCTGCCCTATTCAGCTGCAGAAGCAGATGTTTTACACACACACACACAAGTCAGATATGTTTTGTAGCCTTTGGCAATCAAAATTCTCAGATGGCAGTGCTGGTCTGCAAGGACAGAGCATGCCTGCAGAAAGGGAGAATCCGAGATGCTGGGAGGCTTCTGACAACTCCTGTTCCCCAGACACCCTCTTTTCCTAGCTGGATATTTTCTCCAGGTGGGTTTAAGAGTTATATGCATTTAACCAAGATTTTTGGATAATCTGTCAGAGCAAGAAACCCCAGGCAGGCTCAGTGCACAGTCTCAGACTGGCTGGACAGTACAGGTCCTATGAGTTGGACACCTCCTGGCAGCACAGGAGGCACCATTCTGGTGTGATGCAGTGCAACGTACGTGTTTTTCTGTCTGACAAATTCCAGGCACAGAAATTTGAAATCGCAGTTCTGCCCAAAGCAGGCTACAAGATCAGGACTGAGTTGCGTGGCGCGTCAGCATGCAGCGAGCCATTCTATGCAGTCCTGCAGAGAAAGCTCTCAATTCTCCTTAAAAAGCTGAAGGCAACCTCCAATACAGCCTCCAAAACCCCATTCTGATGTAAAGCAGCCTAATGCAATTGTAAAGCATAAAATATGGTGGAGTGCATCTGGTCTCCCTTCCTCTAGAGAAACTAAAAAATACCTGCTGCACACCCGCAGACCTGGGTGTGCAGCAGAGCCCCCCTGGAGACCTAGGGGACCAGCCCTGGGCAGAGAGGACCTGCTCTCTCTGGGGGTGCAGGAGAGAGGGGAGAGGTAGCAGGACAACCTGTTTCACAGCTAGCCAGGAGCACTAACCCTGCTCGTCCTAAGGAAGCTCTTTTCTTCTGCCTGACTGCCCATGTTACTTGATGTTTGCATTCCTGTGGGGGGCACTTAGATACGTGATGAAGTTGATGATGATGAAGTTGAATCAGGAAAGGATTATTTTTTTTTCTTTTCCTTTTACCCAAGCTGGGGAGAGAAGTGAAAATTTCCTTCTTCCAGGAGAGGAGCAGCAGCTGTGACCTGGACTCCAAGCCTGTATGGCAACTGCTTTGCCAGAGCATAGGCCACCCTGTTCCCACCCCTAAAGTTGCTACCTCTCCCTAGAATGTTTTCTCACTGCCCCACTTACTTGCTGGTAATTAGAGGTCATCTGCAGATGTGTATCACCACTTTCTAGCAGGAATGTCTGTGCAGAATAACAGAAACAGGAACTCAAGAGAAGCCAAAGCCACCTTGGTTGGGAAATCAGCTGTCAGGAAGCTTGAGGGTACTGCTGCCTTCCCACACCATTTAAGCAGGGGTTATGGGATGGCACATCAACCACCATTGCTTCAGGGAGGAAAGGCTGCCATCGGCCTCCCCCCCAGAAGCCCCAGTGAGGAGGTGCTAAAGGGAGAGCCTCTGGGTAAACAGACAGATACGCCAGGAAAATGGAAGAGCTATGAGAAGGAGGATACCAGACTGGTAATTTGCAGGAGGAAAAGGGTAGAGGAACTGAAGAGAAGCTGGAGACAAGTAAAGATGTGTGGGACTGGGGGAGCTGCTAAAGCAGGGCCGTGATCAAAGACTGTTCTCGAAGTTTAGGACCAAAAGAGGAGAGGCTCTGGAAGGTAACCTTCAGAGCACATCCGTGCAGAGCTTGGCTCTCAAAGGAGCCAATTGCTCTGATAAAAAAAAACAAAGGACATGGTGTCTGGAATAAGCAATGGATGCAAAAAAGTAACCTAGGTGTTTCACTGTTAAGTCCCAAAGAAGCCACTTCCATTGTTTAGTAATGGGGATAAAGGACTCGAAACAGCAGTCTGGGATGTGTTGGGGAGGGTGGGATCAATCCCCAGGTGCATTGAAGCGCAGCAGGCCGGCGCTGTGCAGGAACATCAATGCGGGGCTAGCAAGGCTGGCGTAACATCAAGTTTTTATAGACTGCTGAAAAGGGAAAAGACTTTTGGTCCTGAGTCGTAACTGCTAGCGAGAATAGCAGACGCGTGTTCCAGCGCAGGGAGCGTCTCCCTCCAAGAAAAGGGAGAGTTTTCCTGGACAAATCTAGAAAAAGTTTAGACTTCTTTTTTTCCAAAGTATAAAAAAAAAAAAGGGCGTCACTCTCTCAGCAGCTCACAGATCAGGTGCCCCCATGCTGAGGTGATGGGATGCCCATGCTGGCCTGGACCCAGCCACGAGGCCCATTGGACCAGCAGAAAGAGGTGGGGCGAGCAGGCTGGACACACACCTCTTCAGCTCTGCCCTTCGAGCCCTCCTTGTTTTTACAGCATTGTCACTCCCTGTTTTTATTGCACATTTTTTAAACTACATTTCAGGTCCCGCCTACGTTATTAATACCCTCTCCACTCTCTTTTTTTTCCTGAAACAAAAATATCTTTATTGAAACGATGCAGCAAAAACTGAAATAAAACAGAGCGTGTGAGTTACAATACCTCCGAAAAAAACATCCCCTTACTGAACAGTTCACTTCCTTCCCCAGTTTTAACCTCAGGCTCTTGCCAGATGTTCCTCTTTGTTGCAGGGTGTCTGCTTTTGGGTTTGGGGTCTCTCCAAAGGAGGAGGGGAGAGTGTAAACTGAAGATAGGATGGGTGGCCTGGTGGCGTCCAAACACAGTCAACTACCTCTATTAAATCTTGTTCATGATTTGGCTTCCACTTCTATAGGCTGCACCCCATTTGGGTCTGGGAGACGCGATACTTACACAGATGAGGAAGACAAATCCAGTAGATAGACTGAAGACGAGCCAATACATTTAAGCCAGCACAACATATGGACTCTCCCATCTCTCAGCCTAGGAAAGATTGCTCCCCACAGATTTCTTCTAGGTTTGCCCAAACTAAGTGAAACATCCCAGCCAGTGAGACTTTTCCCCTCTTTCCCTCTGGATTATTTTATAACTGTATACATCTCGCTGCCAGGGTCTTTTTCCCATTATACGCAGCCTATTCTTCCCCTTTAAAAGTGGTCCCCATTATCTCCAGTGATAAGACTTCGTTTTATACTAAACAGTTTTGCCCTTCCCAATGCATACAGCTCACAGAAATGTGTAGACTGTTTGATCATATGGTCCTATGCCCCCTCCGCAAAGGTTTAGTGAAACCATACAGTATCTTTGAAGACTTTAGTCAGGTCCTCTGCAGTTCTGCCTTCACTGCTTTGAGCTTTCCCATCTGCATCCAACATCAGGTGAAGCTTGAGGCGAGACGCCCAGGAATAGATTTACACTGCTTTTCCAAAATGAAAACCGAATCCTCATCTATGAAGAACCTGAACAATTTACTTCAGCATTGTGAAATCAGAGTAATCTGGATTTCTTCTTCAATCCAACAGAGAAACGGCCCTACTGATCTGCACCTCTTATTTTGGAGAGACTGTAAGCAGAAATGAAGACTTTTTGCTAATAGTTGCGGACCAACACCTATAAGTAAAATGGAAATCTGGCCAGTAATTATCTCACTTGCAGCCTTTATTTGCCAGGTGCAATCATGAAGATGAGTCTGCAAAGCCTCTAGATTTCTCTGCCAAGGCTATCACATAACTGCTTTGCTGTCCTTTTGACTAACG
The DNA here is from genome assembly GCA_013398815.1 of Ibidorhyncha struthersii. Lineage (NCBI taxonomy): Eukaryota > Metazoa > Chordata > Aves > Charadriiformes > Charadriidae > Ibidorhyncha > Ibidorhyncha struthersii. The sequence goes on from VZSZ01009556.1 coordinate 930,457, forward strand.
AAGAATCCACGTCAGCAGATAACATGGAGTTTGATAATCCTGCATCCTCTAGGAATCAGAAATACTATATTTTTTTACTGCCTCTTATTTGTATAAAAGGTTGCAGCCTTAGGTTTTTCACTCCCCTGTAAGGTTAAGTTTTTCTGGCCAATCTAAATTGTAATTTTATTATCTGCAGTGTGTCTCCCTGGGACCATGGATGTTATTTGATCACGCAATGACAGTATGCGTAATGTTGCTATAGCATCTGTTTAAGGACCCTGGAAATTAGGTTTACCAGTCGTGGGGCAGACCTGTGAATGGACATATCACAGACAATTAAGGATATGTCAGCTCTATCATAGGGAATGGGACAGAGATCTTCTGCAGGCGCTCAAACCCAGTCTTCAGGACACTGCTTATTTGTGGATTTCCACCTACCTTCTCACCTTGCCACTGTGACTGAATCGTAAATAAGTGCATCAGTGAAGTGTGGAGGTGACGGAGGACATGAAATAATATGAACACCATGTTCTTCATCTGCATTATTGCCTGTTATTGCTGCTGAGCCAGAAGCAGTCCCTGTGGCTGAGATACTCGTTTCAGAAACCATCCTATCTCCTGTGTCACTAAGCAGTAAGGAGCAGGACCAGCCACCACCTTCACTCTCACCTACCTGGCAGATCAGCGGGGTATTGAGGAGGAAGGACAAGGAATAGTCAATAAGTGAGGGGAATACGCTTCCCAATCTCTACACTACATAGTTCTCACCCAGGTGACAGCTGATGGGGATTTCCCTGGCCCTGCCTTTCCACAGCTCAGTGAGGATGGTGATGGTGAGCTTTTGTGCCACTCAGCACAAAATTTAACCCAGAGGCAGCTTCAAAGCTTTCAGGGTTTGCCCCATGCCAGGGATCCAGGCATATCGGCTCCTCCACCTCCAGTTTTGCTTTTCCCCACTCTTTCCCCTGCCTTCTCTGCTCCGTGTTTCTCTACTCTTAAATGCATTTCTTAGGCGGAGCGTGGCCCACGGGGACACAGCACCAGGAGGACCTACAGCCCTGTGTTCCCACTAGGGAAAATCTGCTCCCGTAGCACAGCTGAAGTTGTCCCAGGCCAGGGAAAATAGGGAGCAGGCGCTATAGGAAGATGGGATTTTCTGCCTCTTTAATGCACCATGCTGTGTAACACTGTAATTGTGTGATTCCTGAGGCAGGTTGCTGTTTCTCCAGCTGTCAGTGTTAGCATATTTCCATAGCTTGCACAGCTCCAAGGGCTGTGGGTAATGCTGCGCTCACACCCATATTTTCCTAAAACTTCAGCCTGAAAAGCTTCATCATTTCCTTAAAAGTGAGTGGGTTAGAGAAATTAGCCACCATTGTGAGTATCAGGTTTTGGGCAGCTGGCATGCGGGCAAGCCTTGCCTCAGCCTCGCCTCGATAATGGTAACCAGAGACCCAGGGGAAAAAAGGGAGCAAGAAACTGCTAATCCATTTACGCTCTCACCTACCCAGACCAAGGTTGTGTTTAATCACTTACGCTCAGCATTTCATTTATAGTTAGCAACACACATTCTCTCCGCAGTCTGCACATAGGCACAGAGCGTACTGCTGGTAGCAGTGGAAGCACAAAAAGTTAAATGACCGTGAAAAAACCCAACCAAACAGAAGAAACACCCCAGCAAAATAAATGGATATGTTTGTGAGAGTTTAATAAGTTAAATGCAGGAGCTTAACTTTGCAAGAGCACAATCCTGAAGCAAAATGATTTATTTGGTATTTACGGATTTTTTTTGCAAAACAAATTTCTATGAAACCATAGCAACAAAGGTTAAAGTGAAGAATTGGAACAATGTTGGAGTCATTCACAAGGGAAAAAAACAATAATCTCTGTTTTGGGTTGATGGAATGTAAGATTAAAGCTAAATAGACAGAAATATTTCAAAAGGTTTTAGGCAATTAAATCACCCTAAATCCTTTTAAATTTATTTTTTTTATTTTTCCAGAAAATTGTATTCTTGATTTTTAAAAAAATCTGTCTCGTAATGTTCTGACAGTAATGTTATGTGCATAAATGCCCAAGTTTATTACTCTTCTCTTACAAGACAAGATACATAAACAGATTTCACTGAAGCTCTATTACAGTTGATTTCTAATGGAATTGCATGTATCCCAGCAAAAATCTGCATTTTTCTGAAAGCCTTTCTATTGTGTTCCCTTCTTCAAATGCATTTCAGAGAAACCAGAATAAGAAAGTAGAATCAGTTACAACTTACCTTTATGCTCAAGTAGATGACATGGGATTTTTTCGGGGAAAGCAATGCACTTCTTTTGGGTAGCGTCGTAAGAGTTGTAAATTCAAGCCAACAGGTAATTGTTGGTGATTCAAAATCCTTTAAAACAAATTTAAGTGCCGCAATGACAAGTAATGTACTTTGTGAAAACTTGCTTGATGCTCTTGTATTGAGTTTTGTAACTGTCTGTCTCAGCTAAATAAGCTCCCTCTCCTTTCCTCGGATACTTGCCAGCTTTTCTAATTTAAAGCAACTGTGAGCTTGCTGTAAAACTCCTGCTGGAAGGAGCTCAGTGTATACCACGGAGCAGGGAGCAAGCGTGTGCTCCAGACTGAAGCGGTATGACAGAGTCCCAACAGGACCTGGGGCATAGCCTCCCCGAGGTAACCTTATATCATCTTTGGAAAGCATGATAGGCTAACGTCTCCTTCTCAGTAAAGACACAAAGAGGAAAAAATCATGCTCTTTCTGGCATGTAGTCCCCTCAGCGTGGGATTTGGGAGGAGCAGCATCTGCCTCAAAGTGGAGGAATAAGCAACAGCCTCAAATACACAAAGTGCTCAGAGTTCCCGAAGAAGCTTCGTCCCTGAATTTGCCAAAAGACTCACAGTGTTTTTTAGAGGTACTGGTCCTTGGTCTGAGGCTTTGGAGACAGGTCCAAGGGCTTTCTACTGGGCTTCCTTTGCTAATGCAGTGTGGGGTGTCCCTCTCACAGGGGTGGGACACCCAAGGTGAGGTTGACGGCTGAGCACAACCCCAAACTGCTCCCTCATGCATTTTTGAAGAGTTTCAAAAGAAACTCATGGCAAAGGCCCTGTCTTGTGAGACACTGTCGAGCTTTACATAACAGAGGTTTGATTTTCAAATGCATCCACTTACTGGGGATGGCTCTGTTCTGCTTTGCTCAAATTAAGATAGTGGAGCGTGTGAAATGTTCACGCAGGAGAATTGCTGGTGCCCATGTGGAATTCCTCCTTTTTGCAAGGAATTTATTTCAACCAGTTATGGTTGACACACAGGGTGTGAATTTATCAACTTACAGAAAAGGTCCCCCTTTGCAAATATGAATGTCGTCTGCAGAGTAGCTAAAGGCAAGCAAACAAAAAGCCAAATTAAAAAACATTATTGTGATTTGGGAAATTTCAGTCCCTGAGCTTCCACATTAGCACTGTAACAAACTTTTGGCTGAAAATGAGAGTCCTGAAAAGCCTATCTTAGGCTGTGTCCCAAATCACTGAGCGCTTTTGGAAATGCATCCAACCGATCTGCTGATGTGAAGGTGACATAAGGCTTATTGTAGTTGATATTAAGTGACTTTGGCTTTACCAGCCTTATTTTCTTGCAGAACTAATGTAAGTGAAGGTGGAATCATTAGACTGAAATCTTCAAAGGTGTTTGGTGCTCCTGAAAGAGGAAATGAGTCTTCTGTGACAAAACAAGCCAACGGCAATATGCCACATTTGAAGTACCTATAAAAGATCTTGTTCATTTGAATGTTCTAATTTGCATGACAATAAGATATTAAGTATTTCATATTTTGAATTTAGCAATAGAAAACAGTCCTGGGCATTCAATCAATATCGATAAAATACCATTACCAGTGATGGGAGAAAGGCTTTAAGGAAAATAAATTTATTTTTTTCTAGTGGAGTTTCATTCCAGTACCAAATGATAATAACCAGGATATAGAATACTCTGTTACAGAATCATACAGTAATGTGAAAACTTCAGTATATGATTTGACAAGTCTTCATTTTCCCCCGAAGTATAGCTATCAGGGTATTTTTATTTTGTTCTGTGGATCTGCTGGTGGACTTGGATGCAGGTGGGCGACAGTGAAAGTACAAATACCATTCTATCGTGTCACTTAAATGTACTGTAGAAACAACCTAAAATGATTTCTGTATCTTAATTTTCATTTTGTGATCAGGCATTAGACATATCCTTTTAGGTACGGGCACCTCTGGCAACTTGTATTTGCATTCTTGTGGGAATTACCTAGAACTTTTAAAGATCATCCAGAGAGCATTGCCCGCAGTTGGGCTCTTTCTGCTCCTGTTTAGGGAAGCGTGAGACACTTCTTTCTCTTCCTGATGAGTTTTTCTTAGGGAAGCAGGGGATGTTGCCTCTGTCTCATAGGAAAAAAACACGTTTTCTAACAGTCTGTGGAGAAGACTGGTAGGTCTGGGCTCTGCCATTGATTCATACCTACCTCTGGACTGAGTCTTCCTCACTTGCATACACTAACCTGCCTCACAGGAATATGACTAAGGACTAAGTAGCCGTTAGTGAAGTAGCAAATAATGTTTAACCCAGTAATTTTATAGCAGCAATAATAAAAATCAAATATTTCTTCCAAGCTGTTAATGTTTTATGCCCTCCGATACTACCTGGACAATTTTCTGTGGCCCACGACAGTTAAAGGACCAGCTGGTAGTTTGTCTCTTATGTTATAGAGAAGGAGGCTTAAGGAGGAAGATGCAATTAAAGCTTTGTCAGAGGGAAAGGGACATGAGCTCCAACATAAGAAGAGTCTTAAAAGGAAGGAGTTGAACCCATTTCTTTTGCTTACGGGGCTCTCCAGATTAGAGGCGGGAGGTAAGAGTAAAAGTGGAGGAGAAACTGCAAAGCACTCTGCAGGGTTTAAGTGTTCAACAGAAAACACAGGTTGAATTTTTTGGAAGAAAGATTTTATTTTTATAGGGTTGCTCACTGGTGCCTGTGATAGGCTCATTTCTAATCCCTCTAATGTTACAATTCTAGGCAACTATTTCATATTTCAGCACTTCACCAGAACATTGATTTTCTTGCCTTTGGCTTTGTCTAGACGCAGCTGTGGTAGGTCAGAGCTGCTAGCCGTGGCAGCTGAACTGGAAACTGCTATTTGGCATTCATGTCCTCACAGGTACGACACAGCAACTAACACAGAAGTTAGAAAAAAGGAATCAGTCATCTCGGACAAATTTCAAAGGGGAAGAAAACGCCTCTTGCCGCACCTGTGAGTGCCAGTCTTCATATGGTCCTGTATGTGTGGACATTTGTTGCTTAACAGATTGTTGCATCTTGAAGACAAAAAACGTGAATCCGTGTATTAGATGCATGAGTCAATGTGCTCTAAGGAATATAGTTGTCACACCCTTGACAAATCGTCATCTTTAATCATCTCATGTGGCAAGCAGCTGGGACTTTTTCCTGGTGACATCTTAAAGTCCTTTCTCTGACCAAAACGTTTCAAGATTCAGCAGGTTCTAATAAGTATCAAGGAAGTTTCCAGCACAAGTATCTGAACCAGGAATCAAACAAGATCCTTCATCTGCAGTGAACCACTAAGAAGTTGATTTGCTGGCAGGAAGGAATTATGACTCTGTGGCATAAAAAAGAGAAGTATCCTTTGATGCTGGGATTTGGCATTTTCCTGTGTTATGGCTGAATGCATTTACGTCCAGATAATACTCAGTTCAATTGCCAAGATGTGAATGTAACTGCTCAGGATTCATCTTGCTTCAATACTGAGAGAATAAGCAGGTTTATATGGCACAGTACACTCTAGGAGGTCACAAAGCTGCTAAAAGCCGGAAGGCTAATTCTCCCTTCACACAGAGTGGTGTGAATGAAGACCGGCTTCATCTAGGTAAACAGAAACATGGCAGTGTCCAGTGTCCCTAAATGAGAAGAAAAATCAGTTGTTACATGGGAATATGATGTGAAAACACAGGGAAGTTTTTGCTTAGTTTGGTTGTTTGGGTGTTTTTTTTGTGGTTTTGGGTTTTTTTTTTGTTTTTTTTTTTTTTTTTTTTTTTTATATTTTTCTTTTGGCTTTTATTTTTTTGTTTTTTGGGGTTTTTTTTTGTGGTTTTTGGTTTTTTTTTTTTTTTTTTTTTTTTTTTTTTTTTAATAGCTAGCTCTTGGCATTTACATCTTGGTCAGCAGAAGAGTTAATAGGGTATTCCTAGGATGATAACACAGAAATAGCTAAGAAAGAGATCAGTGTGAAAGCTTCAGTAAATTCAGGTATCACTATTAAGGAAACAGAAGAGGGAGGGGTGGGTGGTCTGCTTTTAAAGGGTCCTGCTTTCATGACTCCCAGTTGGTGCAACCATCTGGAGATGCCCAACAAGTGAATGGCTGCAGGATGGGGACACGTCGATGATGAACAGCTCATGTCAAGATGACTGGGCAGCTGCTGGGGCTGCACACCTCAGAGGGGCATCTGGATACCAATGGATTAACTCCACATGCATTTTTTATGTATATAAGATGCAAAGTGCAGTTCTAACAGGGCCTGTGACTTTTCCAGTGAGTATAATTTATTCTAAGCCTAAATTTGCTAGAAAACACTGTCAAAATCTCATTTACCCAATGAGATTACCTAACTAAAGACACCTCTGCTCTGCACCTCCATTCAATCATTAGTCACCAAGGTAAAACTAACATGCAGGGTTTAAATCTTATCTGCTTGGAACAGCTTGCAACAATTCTGCTATACTAACTGTTCTGAAATTGAATGTTATTTGTTGCAAGCAGTACAGCGCATTACATTTCTCACCCTCCAGTGAGTCAGATCACCCCAATGTTAGGGCTTGGAGTCTTAATGGGGCAGAGCATTGCAGCTCTATTGCCTCCACTACGCATCTGCAATTAAAATTTTAGTTGGAGTTTTACTTCAGCCGCCTACGCCTCCACATGATGATGGAGGCTTTTTTCCTGCTGTTTTTTCCCCCTCCCTTTTCCTTCCACAGCACACTTTCCCTGCAGGAGTCTCAAACACCAGAGCCCAGACTTGCAAAGATGTTTTGATGCCTCAAGCCATCACTGGGAACCTAGTGAGATTTGCAGGGCTCCCGAAATGAGCAGGAGCTGTTATAAACTGACAACATCTGCAAAAAGCAATGCTGTGTCTAAATCTTCTATCTTCTCTCAGTCTGTTTCCTCAGAGCAGAGTGAGTGACCATTCTGGCAAATGCAGACCAAAGTATCCATTCTCCAAACGCTGGGCATCTGTGTTACTCAGAGAGTGTCAGGTTAATATCACTGGGCACAGGTCCTTCCTCAAAGTTAACAAAACAAGGTCTACCTTCACATTGCCTTGAGTGGGAGTTAGGACCTCCCACTGGCTGAGATGAAGCCCCTTCACTGGTTATAGAGATGTTTCACTAAATTCCCAGCTTTTTATTTCTTCCAAATCCACCCAGTCTGTGATGAAAATAGAAATAGAGTCCACATCTGTCAGTTCACATCCCTTTCAGAGCAAGATTATTGTCTTTGTGTCATGGGTGGCTGTACAGATGTACCCTCCAGAGGCACCACAGCTTCCTCTCCATGAGGTCTCAGCTTATCACTCTTCTTTATTTTGGAAGAGGAAATAAGCCACCAGTTTATCTTCTACTCATATTCGCTAGATGAAATGAAAACATGCTTGGTATTCAAGATAGTATAATAAGAACGGCTTATATTTATTTCTCTTCTGCCAAGTGCAGTCAAGCAACAACTAAAGATAAGGCTGAAAGTAACGGAGACCCATTTAAAATTAGCACACATACTGATTTGGAAGGATTGGGAAACCAAATACTTCCTTCATTATTAACATTATTAACATCATTAACAGTTTCCCTTTCACGGGTGCATTGAGTTTTTACATGCCAGAAAGCAAGCTCTGCTAGCCCCTCCTCAGTGCTTTGCTGACACCGGTGAAGTTCCCACAGCCGGGCGGCTACTACCATGTCATGGGCAGGAATTCCCCAGCACTACCCACCAAAACATTAAGTCCTAAGTGTCCATACAGTTGTTACGATGAAGGCCTGTTGGCATTGGAGACCACAGAGACCATGGCAGCAGCAGTAGACAAGCACTCCTGCCCTCCTGTGTGCATTGCCCAGGACTAAAGGTCATGTTTCTACAAGCCCCTCATTCAAAACTCTTATGAAGAAGAATGCTATAGCTGTTCACAAAGGTTAACAACATTTCGCTGCTTGCACACATCAATCTTAATTTACTTTAGACGTTGACACAAATCTATTCAGCATCACAGATGCAAACTACTTATTTTTGTTCTCTTCTCTTTCAATGGGATAGTGCAGGAAAGAACTTTTACCCTGTTTCATATTCCACAGGGCTATGCATGTAGCACTTCAAGTCATAAAGAAATCATTATCAGCTTGAACTACTTTCTAGTTTCCTTATTTTGTTTGTTCAAAGAGGAAGTTATCCGATTTATTATGCTTGGTTTATCTGGAAGCAGTCTGCAATGTGCTAGCTGAGTGCTTTGACCTTTTGCATATTCTGTAATTGATTGGTTTGGCCATCCATCTTCTCTACTTGTTGAAACCCTCACTTAGCAAAGAAAGGCCAACAGCCAAGCCTGCGTGAAAAATGTGGCACAAAAGGAATCAATTAAGAACAGGGTATATTTCATTGTATTTCCCATAGACATTGAAGATTATGCAGAATTTTAAAAGCTTCCTGAGGTGCCTGGACTTCACAACTGCTGACAAATTATGACTATATTACAGTATTTTGATAAATCTTTTGGGGAAAAATAATAATCTTATGTGATCCCATCACCCTGGTACAAAGCAGTTAATATTCCTGTTTCTCAACATGATCTAACTTGTCTAACTGTTGGTCCGTCCAGTTTCTTTCTGACTATCTTGCCAACTCCTTTAATTTAACATAGCTAAAACCAAATTTCATATTTTCCTTGTCTAATTCCCTGTAACCTATTACTGTTGACTATTCCATCCTCACTTTTGTCCCAGGAATGTGAAGAGGGGGAAAAAAAGATAGAGATGAACAAGCTGATATGGAGTTAGGAGTTTAATCACAGCTTTCAGGCAAGTTTCTCCAGAGTATGCCCACTCCACTCTGCCCATGCACGTGTCCAGATTTGTCTTCCTACTAGTTATGTCAACCAACCATCTGTCTGCCTGCCTCTCATGAAAGGCTCGTCCCCATGAGTTCAGGCTATGCCTCATTCCCAGCTCCAAACTCCTGAAGAAATACAGGGGTGAGCGCTATGTTCATTTTACCACTAGATTTGCTAGGGCTAGGAACGGGTACCCAAAATAGCCCTAGAAAGACAGGTGGGAAAGAAGATCCACCATGTCCAGATGAGGGCCCTAATCACAGGGCTAAAGAGCAAATGAGGTTCCCGTTTGCTCAGTGCCCCTTGGATTGACAATTTCTCCTCTGCAGCATGGCACAGCTTCAGCAGAAGGGTAGAGGATGTCCTCTGGGCAGAGGAGCCCATAGCCTGGAGGTCAGGGCACCCTCCTGAGCAGCAAGAGTTCTAGAATTGAACTCCCTCAAGCTCAGGGTAGCTCTCAACCTGCATATAAAACTCCCCTGGATAAATGCTATTTATGCTATCACACCCTTGGATGTAGAGGGCTGCGTCTATTCTAATTGTATTTTACAACGAGTGAATTCTTCAAAATAAAGGAGGTGCGGAGAACATCACAAACCTCTCAAAGTGGGATTTATGAAAGTGTTTTGAGCACTATTGGCCTTGAGCATAGGTAAAAAAACTTGTAAAAGCTATTCAAACACCGAAAAAGTGAATTTTTAAGTGTGCATGCGTGACAGTTTGTCCTGAAATGTTGGCAATCCTGTCCAGACAGAAATACGGCATTTGGATGAGTCTCAGCCCAGTTACCCAGTCTCAAAACTCATGATTAAATTCTAGCAGTTAGTCACTATAGTAAAAGAGAAATGACTAACAAAAGGCTGTATGCCTTCAATAGGGATAGGAATTATACTGAATTCATGCAATGCAAAACCAGGAAGACAAAAGCATTTAAAAAATACACATTTGCTTTATCCGATAAGAGTAGTTTGTATGAATGGAGAAACTGAAAAAGTTCCTTCCCTGAAGAAGGGTAGTTTTTCTACACAGTTCAGAAAAAGTCCTGCCTTCCAACCTACCCAGTGCAGCCCATGATCCGTGCATCTCAGGCAGAAAGGGCAGCTGCCGAGCGCAGCTCCGTGTTCACGCCACGAGCCATTCAGCCAGCCAGTCTGTAGAGCTATCTTCATAACCCAGCAAATATCAGCCTCGCGCACAAGGCGCCATATGGTTCTCCCTGACTGCACGTACAGCTGGGTTTGAAAAAAGCATTATCTGACACCCTCCTGCAAATGATTCAAGGGTTACTCTAGGATAAAATGGCAATTGCTCAAGAAAACCAAACATTACATATGGATACGCATGTATATTCATTTCTGCTGTTCCTTCTCTGGCTGGCTGATAGACTGTCCTTCCGGCTGCTAAACTGCTGTCAGAGGGTGGCATTTCTTCTTTAAAATGCTCTTTAATTTAATGGAAAGAGGATTCTTTTAATTGTTAATTGACACCATCCCCCAAAGCTAAGACAAAACAAAAGCAGGGAGGGTGAAGCTCAATTAATTACAGATGACATCGTGGTACAGCAGTGGAGCAGGATGCAGCCTGCATTACCAGCAGATACCCAAGTAGAAGGATTCAGTATCAAAACCAATCACTTAAGCTCAGACTCTTCAGAAAGACTGGAAAGATCCATGCCATTAAATTTCTGTTCATAAAACTTTATTGTCTATGGCTGCCTTTCCAAGTGAGTAGGCTGTTGGCTATACGCATTTCCTGACCTACTCAAGTTCTCTGACACTAATGGTAACAAAATATAGCTGGTAACTTTCTGAAATGAAACGTTTGATTCAGAACAAACAAATCACCGCTGTCACAATTACCTTGAGTACTTAAACCTGCTGAGGTAGCATGACAGCACTGACTAGAGTGAGCGATTTATCTTAAAAAGCATTTATTTTAGTTAGAAGAAAAAACTTTCTTTCATGCAGAGATGTGTCAGAAAGGCCAGAAGTTTAAGTTAGGGACTTCAGGAGGCACAGCTGAAGGTTTTAACACTCATCCTAAATCTCCAAGGTGTGCTGCCACGGTGGAGACCTACTGCTGCCTTTGTGCAACCGAGTATTGTTACTAACAGAAGACTGGGGCGCAAGTCATTGGCGCCCACGGATATCTGGTTTTCACATATACAGGTGCTGGGGAGCCAGCTGTCACAGGGTGCAATCCAAAAGACAGGCTGAGCTTAACTAGGAGTACTCTGCTGCCAAAATGGGGTGTTTGGCCCCCAGCACCCTGCCCTGCTAAGCTGTGTGTTCCTGCTGCTGGTCCTCCCGCTGACTGGACCCCTCCATGGGCAGATTCAGCTCATTAAGTTGGCATAAACTCACCCAGCAAGAACTTGCACCTTTCTTCTGCCAAATTAACAAGCTGAAAGAGTCACTGGCGGGCTCAGGATGCATTAAAGGCAATGTAAAGGAACTCAGTGGGTAGCAGGCAGGGAGGGACTCCCTGCAACAGGAGGGATATGGCATTAGTGGGGCTGTGGCCACCAGCCCCAGAGGTGCCCACCCACACCAGGCTGCAGGTCAGACCCGGGTGGCTGAATTTGTTACCACTCACTGGTGTCACCACGCTCTTCTCTGCAGGCTGCCAAACAAATGGCAGTGGCATATGCTGGGCTGTACAAGACGCTGGCACTTCATGGCATGGTCCATTTTTCAAGAATGTGGCTGGAGGCAGAGATATTGCAATCGCTTGCTGAGACAGGGAGTGCACAAGCTTATCTGGATAGAGGGATTTGGTTTAGGTTTGCAGGACATATTTCACTGAATTAAAGAAACAGAGACCAGAGTCCATGATTCATCCTAGGGTTTTACTGGAGTGCCTCAAGCAGAAGATGCTACAAGCTTACAGTCTCTTCCCATGGTGTCGTGGCTTTCAGCATCCCTCTCTGTGGGAGGGATGGAGGATGCCCAGCCTGGCTGCTGGGGTGTCGCACCGGGAGGAAGGTCGTGGAAACTCTGCTCCTTCCGACCCCACTGCTGCCATCACAAAGTGCTGGGGTGAAGTGCTGGGGTGAAGGTGCGGTGTGGATGGAGAAAAGGTGCCGAAGCAGCAGTGGGGAGCAGCCCAGAACTGGCTGGTGGGATGGTGTGGTTTCAGCCAGGCCACGGGGACAACAGCTCGCACGCTCGGCCAGATGGTGTTAGTGGAAAAAGAAGCGGGAAGGGGAGGAGAGGAGCACTAACGCTTTCCTTGCCGCTGCCGAGAACACGTGGCTCTGCAGCTCTGCCGCCCAGAGATGGGAGACAACCCCCTGCCAGAGGCTGGATCCCCCTTCTCCACCCTCACCCAGCCCTCCGGCTCAGCCTGCGCCGCTTGGAAACGAAGGTACAAATGTAATACAAAGAACAGCAAGGAATTTGGAAAATCCTGTGACACGGCAGAAGTTGGAGTGGTAACAAGCCCAGAAAGCTGCAAAGACCATCACCGCCATGCTGCGTTCCCAGCAAAGGCAGAGGGTTGTTTAACTAGCTCACCGCAGCAAAGAAGAGAGCATGCCGTCTTAGGTGAAAGGACGTGTGTACTTGGATGTGGAATTCTAAAAAAAAATACAGTCTTCTATAACCTTATTTTTTTTATCCTTTTGTGTGTGTTTCCTAACCGCTTGCTAGTTCAGTCCATCTATAGTGAATAAACAGACCAGTACTTTGCAATCTGTTTTTAATTACAGTGTTGTTTCTTTTTAATGATGAAAAATGAGGATATCCTTTCTCTGTCCCATGTGACCTGTTTTCTATAAGGTTTCTATTTTAAAAATTTCCAGATATCTTTCTTTTCTGGTTCCAAAATGTCACTGTTCTCCACCCCTTATATTTCCTGGACAGCATTTTAACTCCACAGTAACTAATTGTGCTGTGAATGTATTTATCGTCGCAGATACAAGAGAGACCTCTAATTTCCATAGCGCTGTTCTCCAAAATTTCTTGAAGCGTCCCAAGTGACTCTGGCCAAACAACCCAGGAGTAATAGTGCCGCAAGGTAAAAGAATTACATCATTAGGAATTACTATGAAATTGTGGACTCAATCTTTTTTTGCACTAATGTCTGTGCCTCTTTGCGGCATTTTAGAGGGCTCATTAAAGGTTACTCTGCCAGGGCAGAAGTACCTGAGTAGACTCACACATATGAGGCAGAATTGAGAGACAGAATTACTTTGATTCCCAAATGGTCCTGAGTGCTGAAAGCATGACCACAGCTTTAATTATCATTCTTTGATACCCTCTCTGCTGCTAAAAGCCTTTCCTTAGAGTGAGAATAGAGCACCTGAAAACTGGAACCATTTTTATAGGGTATTTTTGCTATTTTCAAGCAGATATTCCTCTCCACTTTCTAAATTTCTTTTAAAGAACCTTCAGAATCACATCTCCCATGCAGTAAAATGCTTTTCTCTCCCAGAACCCTCAAGTTAAACCTCTGAAGATGTGAAACTCTGAGGTGTCCTTTGGGATTTTAGGGAAACTTCCTTCCCGGCCACCGAAAAATACCCCTGCAGAGGCCCTCAGGTGCTTTAAAGGACACACTTTTGAGGACACATGGTATCACAAAACTCACAGAACTGTAGAAAGAGAGCCAGCCAAAAGAGCTGAGGGAGGCGGGGAGGGACCCACTTCCGTTGGAGCCGCTTTTGTGCTGCAGGAACTGGAGAAGGAGCAGAAGCAGCAAACACTGCCCGGATGGGATGTTTCCCTGGCTGTGTCCAACCGTCGGTGAAGCCAGCGGGGAGACTCCCACCAGCACCAGGGGGTGTCAGCTGGGGGAGAAGGGCATCCCACAGGCGCCGGTGTGCGCTCCCCCCTGGCGTTGCACACTCACCCAGAGCTGGCGCAGCGGCAGCAGTGTGCAGTACCTGGTGCTGCTCTTCCAAAGCCAAAGGCCACCACGCTGAGGGACAGGCTATCCTCCAGCCCAGGTCCTCTCCTGATGTCAGTGTTGATTGCAAGGAGAAACGGCAAATTTTAGAGGGGATGAGGTATCAAAGGGGTTTGAGCATAACTTGCTAAAAAAGAAGTAATTTTTTTTCTCATAACTTCTTGGTTAAAATTAGTATTTTTCCCCTCCAACATGCCACAAGGCCATGATTACGGCTCAGTACATTTTGCTAGTCATGCCAAGAGCATGGCTTGACCTTTGCCCTTGCATACCAGCATATACACAAGGAGATAAACTCTCTATCTTACCACTTCCCTCTATTTTCCACGAGCTAAACTACTCTCTCTGTGTTAAAATTTGTGTGTGTGTATGGTTGTTACCCACAAACAAGGAATCTGCTATTTTCAAACATCCCGATTTGACACCTTTCAATATTGGGTTAAAAAGTCTAGATAATTGTTTTGTAGCTCATGGATTTTTTTTGGCTCAGCTGCCAATAGGGAGAATAATTGGGCTAGGCTGCTTTGAAATACTTACTGTCACTTTTCTCTTTTTTTCAAGCAGAAATAAAAGGAAAAATGGAGGAGGAGGGAAGTCCTGCTTTGAGTTGGAAAAAATATTTAATTTTTTGCACACTGATATAAAAAGACAATGAAGAAAAAAAAATTGACTGTCATGAAGCATAGGAGACCAACTCTTTCCTCTGCTTCAGGAGTTCTGAATCCATTTTCCCTCCAGGAAAATATCTTGATGTCCAGCCACGAGGATATTCTTGGGTGGATCTTGTGAGTCTCTCTGACGTAAGTTCAGCTTTACACAGGCTAGGTAAATGTTTTCTGCTCTGGAGAGAAGATTATTTTATCATTGAGAGGGTGAGGGCACACCCCAGTGATGGGGGAGGCTCCAGTTCGCAGTCACTCCTCCTGTGATTCAAAGAAAAATCTCAGCATGAGTTCACAAATTCTCATCTGCTGCTTCGAAATTATTTTATTTCAAGATATGTGATTTGTTCCCCTGTCCCCTCCCTAAAGAAAAGGGAACGGAAGCAGAATACTCTGCTTAGCTGTATTCCAGATAATCTGTCTGTTAGCTTAGTGGATACTTTAAATGCTTTAGAAAAAAAAAAAAAAAAAGTGACAAAAGCAACATTTGCCATTGTCACAGTTGAATTCTATGTGCAGAAATTATTGAATCAGGGCTCCAAAACCATTCACTGAGGGGAGTGTCTGCTGTTGAGCAATTAAGGAAGGTCCCTCCTTGCACAGATGAGTTGGATCAGAGAGGGAGATCTACCATGCTTAGGGCAGAGGGACTGTGGGGATACAGGGACGTGGGGATGCTGGGATATGGGGAAGAAGGGATGTGGGGATGTGCAGATGCGGGGATGCACAAAAGCAGGTATGTTGGGATGTGGGCAAGAAGAGATGGGAGGATGTGGGGATGTTGGGATGTGGGCAAGAAAGGATGCAGGGATGTGGGGATGCTGGGATGTGAGAAGGTGAGAGCCTCCTTCCCAACATGGAAAATCCTCACAGCTCCACTGACACATCTGCACTGTGTCCCTGAGAATGAGTCCATTTACCTTTGTAGCATCAGTCTCTGTAACAGCCATCCACCTAATTTTTCCATCAAATTAATTAAAGTCAACACCATTAGAAAAAAACAAAAAAAAACAAA
>VZSZ01009556.1:946447-960642 GCA_013398815.1 Ibidorhyncha struthersii
GCCCAGCCCAGGGACTGCAGCCCCCCCTGCCCAGCCCCTGCCCAGCCCCTGCCCAGCCCAGGGACTGCAGCCCCCCCCTGCCTGCCCCGGCCAGGCTCCCCCACGGGGCTGGAGGGCACTCTGGGTGCCCGGGGAAAGAATGCGCTCCTTTTGCCGCCCAGATGCAAAGAAGTCTTTACGAAGGCTTGAAATGTAAAGTCCTCTCGCGTTCCCGTGCAGGGTGAGCAAGGCAAATCAGAGGAATTCTTTTTTTTTCCCCTAAGACAAGTCAAAGGCCTTTCCATCACCTGGAGGTGAGATGCGAGAAGCATCCAGTCCCAGAAAGCCCCAAGTTAGCTCGTTCTCTGCCTGTTATTGCCCTCTGGTGGCCCTTTTGAAAATACCAGCGTAAATTTTATTTGTTACCGGGACTGCCATTTAGTCCCCCATTGCTTTTATTCTTTATACTCTTCTTTTACAGTTTGCCTCTAATGTGCTTGACTGCATCGCCAGCTTAAGTAACCTCAGACTGGCAATGCAAAAACATAATTGCGTGGTCGCCAAGCTCGTCTAAAAGCTCCTCCTTCACCGGTAGGGATTTTGGTACTGATGTTTCACCCACCGAACCCACTCAGGGTGGGAACTCCTGCCGCTACACCAAATTGTACCAGCTCAGCACATGGTCTTGGTGGTTTTGCACACCCTTTAGTGCACTCTTTGAGCAGCGTGTCCCAGTGGACAGGCTTCAATGTCCCCCTCACCCTGTGTACAAGCTAAGAGAATCGGTTGGTTTATATTCCAAAGACAAGTTTTTGTGCAAGAAGGGTTGGGATTTTTTTTCTGAAGCCAGGATAATAATGAACTGGTTGCTCCAGTGTATCACTGAAAACGTATGGAGCTGATCTGCCCTACAACAAACTCAGCATTATGGTTTCTTGGCATAACTGTTGTGCTTTTGAAAGGACCAAGACTAGGAGGCAGCTCACCAAAAAAAGGGGCAAGCACCGTTTTTTTAGGGGTGTAACTTAAAGCTTAGAGATCTTTCATATGAAATAAATGAATGACCCCCCCTTCACCTACACTTCATCTGAATTTGGAAAACAGTCACATTTTTTAGTCAACTTGACTAAACTTGGGAAATATCCCCCCACAGACCAGACTGCCCACAGCTTTTGCTGGTGTGAGGGTTTGCTGTAGGAAAGCTGGATGCAGGGTGTCAGGGTGAGGCTGCAGACCCACCGTGCAGTATGGTGCTGGCTGGCTGCAAGAGAGGAGGAGAGCTGCAGCCTCCCAGTCTCATAGCCCACCTCCATGTCATGCAGCGTGTGAGCTCTTTTGCCTCCTGTTTAAAAAGGTCTCTTGGCTGTCAGATATTTATCTCCCCAGTGGCTTGGCCAGCTGAAATCTGAGGATGGTGTTGCCTTTGCCCCCTCTGCACATAGCGTTGTTCCTGCTGGAGAGGAGGCAAAGCCTCCAGCAAGTCATTTTGATGAGACCCTCGTCTCTACAGCATCAGAAACCTTGGTGTTAACTGCGCAAAAGGTCCTGAAAAGCAGTAACCCAAGTAAACCAGCTGGCATGGGGTCCTCTCTTTCTGCACGCAGCCAGCAGCCAGCAGCCAAGCTACTGCGATACGCCAACATATCCTCTCCTTTCACGGCTGCGCAGCAGATCTGCTCTGTAAATAACACAAGACGGAAGAACATAAAAAGGATGATTTACACCTGGGTGTCCAGTCTGAACCATTCAACTCAGCTATTCCCAAACTCAGTGAAACTCTTTCATAGAGGTTTAAAAAGAATTGTTGCATTCCCTGTATGAGGGTTCAGACCTAACAAAAAAAAACACAACCCCAAACCCAAACAAGCCAAAACCAACAAAAAAAATCCCCGAAACAAAAACGCAACAGAAAAGCAAAGCTCAGATCTGAGCTCTGCTTTATGCCAGCCCAGAGGTAAGACGGGAGCAAAGCCAACCTGGCATTACAGAGTCTCCTGCTGTTGGTGATATCTTGTACACTTGCAGGCCTTTGGGACTCCCTCGGGTCAGAGGGAGAAAAGCACGTGACTGTGCCTTTCTCCTGGGAAGACTTCAAGCCCTGCGCCTGCACAGAGGAGAGAGAAAGGACCAGGGAGCTCACAAACGCCTGCAAGGATCAAGAGGCATCTGCTGGGCTGGGAGAAGGAAGCAAAGCAAAGTTGCAGAAGAAGGAAAAGAGAGACCTTAAAAGGGATTTAATGTGCAGGAAAAGCAGCAGAGCTGATCCCAGGCGCTGAATTCTCTACAGCACTAAGAAACCAGAAAGTACATCCATCCGTAGTCCTTAACATTGCAAACTAGTCTGGGAAATTAATTCCTCATTATGGAGATGAATGTGCCAAAAGAATAAGCATTGACTAATAGGGATAAAGAACTGGTCTTGGGAAGAATGCTGCTGCTGAGGCATGGTGCTGGGCATGCCCCAGGATGCTCAGGCACCGGCTGCCCACGTCATGGTTCCTTGCATGTGGGTAAAAGGATGAGGTCTTTATCTTTTGGGCTTCTGCCCTTTTATCTGATGAACCACAGGGCTGGGTTCAAATTTTGGAACTGGGAAATCTTACACAGTGTCATCTAGAAGATGCCTTTTTTTAGAAAAACAAGGCAGGACGAAAGCCAGGGTCTTCTGTCTGTTTCCAAAGCCCTCGCGCTCAAAGGAGTACATTCTTCTCTCATTTTGTTAACATCTCCAATGCAGTTTTTGGAGATCTGAGATGTTAATCCCCCCTGGTATTTTCGATAGCAGCTGTGTGGCACACCTCCTTCCTGCTGAGGAAGGCTGAAATGTAATTTGGCTTGTCGTTTCACTCCAAGAATGGTCTTAGTGTATCACAGAGTGGGTATACAGTTATATGAATTCACGGTCCCTGCCAGCACCTGCAAGTCTCCTGAGTGGGATCAAATACGCATTTCACTTCAGCAATATCAAGCTCCCAGCACTCTGTTAGAGTTTCTTCCTACAAAAATTTGAATTAGTAACATAATACAGAAAATTCAATAATAAACTTATTTGTGGAATTACAGGTTGCTATTACAGCTAATCACCGAAAAAAAAACCCAACGATTTGATATCAAGATACATAATTTTAAAAAGATCTCTCTAAATGCAGAACAAGAATGCTATCTGCTTTTTGGGATGAAAGCAGTAAGATGGAAGAAGCAACATGGATATCTGTTTACTGCCTATTTGCAATAACCAAAAAGCCATTTTTAAGCTACAAAATGCCACTGCTGTGAAGCTGGGTAGCGCTTTCCTTGCACCATAAGTAGGGTGAATTATGAGCTGGTGAGGTTACTTCCATGCAGAAATAGCTCATGGGCAGGCGTGGGGAAAAGGGGACACAAAGGGTTGGGGAGGGAAGCCAGGGTCAGGCTCCGGAGGAAGAGGGTGGACAGCAGATGCAAAGGAGACTCGCTTTTACAGGTGTGCAAGACTAAAGCAGTCGTACGCAGGCTGGGGAATAACTGTTTGGGTGCTGATGTGCCCATAGCAGTACCCCAGCACTTAATGGCCCTTAATCTGTTTTTCCTCAGGACATCTTCTGTGGGAGCGCGATGCTGCTATCCTTATTTTATGAATGAGCAGTGGAGGCAAGAGGTTTTGCCTGCGCGGTTGGGCTGCTCCCCATCCCTCCCTCCATGGCCACTTCGGTGCAAGTCCGCTGTGGGATGGCTGGTGTGGTGTCCTACCACTGCCGGCAAGAGGCCAAGGAGATGAGGAGGGCTGAGAACACCACCTGATGGACACGGCAGCCCTCAAACATCTGGAGCATACAGCCAGCATTTGGGGATTTAGTAGGACTACAGTTCTTGGGTGCTGAGCCACCCTGTGCTGCTGGAAGATCTCTAGGACCATCAAGTGGGCGACATGAATCTTGTAGTGCTTGGTCTGAGCTGTGATTACATCCAGATTTACACCAGTTTCTTCCTTTCTTTACTTTGGCCTGGGGGGGGGGAGCTTCTGAAACATTCCTTGTTGATCGAGCTCCCCTGTTTGACAAACTTGAGTCTCAGTTGTGGCTCATCACCTGCGAGCCAGCTGAGGAGCTGGAGGTCACGCAAATCCTTGAGGGTGTACTGGAGAAAGCAGTGGAGATAGTTTTCTGGTGGATTGGGCAGGTTTGTGCTAACACAATGGGTGAAAAGAACAACAGTTGTAGAACGATTGTATGCTTTTTATCTGAGATAATGGTGAAAAATGTAGAATTTGTGGAAATACAGCTATATTAACATTTCTCTTAAAACAGTGGTGGAATTAATGAGCACACATAAAGGTATAAAAGGTATAGCCCAAACACATCTACTATACATCCCTGAAGGATTTTTTAGCTATAGTGAAAGCAGTATTCTGATACCTTTAATTTCTGCAGCTAACAGGCTATTTTATGTTCCAAATAAATAAATCAAAACTGGAACAGCGTTGCGCAGAGGCGAGAGCTCAGATTTTACAGCAGCAGCCCGAGTTGAGAGGCATGATTGCAGATACCCTGCATCTGCAGAGCTAAACACAGCTCAGAGCCTCAGAAATTTTAAGGATGTTGTTTTTATTGTGAATCATTCTTTTGTTTAGCCTTTGAAGTGAACATTACTCCAGTGAAAAAGCAGGCATTTGTCAAAAGAGGTGTCTGATTTTCAGCAGTAGCTGTGCAGTCCTGTGCTGTGCTTTTCATTTTTTGTATCAAGGGTTTATAGTAACTGCTTTGGTCGGACATGCCTTGAATATATGATCAAACTGTTTGCAGTCCCAATTTAAATGTATTTTGCGTCATTCTTTTGTCTCTCTCACTCAGCTGGTCATTTGGAAAGCTTTCATTTGCACATTTACAAGTAATTTAAGTTTTTTTTTCCTTGTCCATGAGCTCCTGAAAACAGATTTGATTATTGCTACTTGCATTTGATTTAAGCTATGATTGTAACAAGAGCACTTCCAAACATTCAAAATTCATGAATTCAGCTATTCCCAACCCCAAATGATAAAATGTTAAATACAATAAATGTGGGAGTCTTCATTTTCCTTCTGGCTTTTGAATCTTACGGATAAAATCAGCCTGTATTTTCAACCTTTTCTGTATAGCCAGGAGATTTAAAGGCTTTCTATGCCCCAGCCTCAGTTTTTCAAGCACAAATGCACACGGTAAAGAACAGGCCAGTCAAAAAGTTGCTAAAAATCTTTGTGAACCATCTGCAATCTCCAAGTACTGCAGGAAAATAACTCTGTAAAAACTGTTACTAAATAACAGCAGATTAGAGGCTGTGTAAAAATATTCACATCCCAAAGCCAAACACACTAAACTCACTGTTTGGGCACAGAAATGTTTGGCATCTTTACTGAAAAGCAGCTTTGCTACACCAAAAAAAGAAAGAGGAAAAAAGGAAACTCATTTCCCTATTGGATTCTTTCCTGCCTGTTGGAAAATTATATGAGGATGTGCCTTGCAGGTGTTACAGCTACAGCTTCGGTAAATTAAACAAACTATTGGGTTAAAGCAAATTCATTCTGCAAAAACAGGAACCGCGGTGGTTTCTGTTTCTGTCTCACAAACCCAAAATGGGAGCACAAAAAATATTGTCTCAGAAATCTGAAATGGGAGCACAACGTGAAAGCTTGGAAATGCTGCATCCCACTGAAAGATGCGAGCGTGGTATCAAGCTAAAGGATGATACAAGGACGGGCAGGGCAGGGGGTGGGGTGGGGGGTGGGACACGAAATACCCCAATTTATTCTTGCTGCTCCAAGCTGACTTTTAATATTAACATAATTTACGGGGACTAAAGATGAGCTTTAAAACAGACAGGCTTTTGAATCCTGAGACATTTCCACCCACTCTGTTTTCACTGCATAAATCAAAGCCTGCCTTTGTTCGGCAGCGGTATTGTAGCAACGTCGAGGAGTTCAGAGCAGTGATTGAGATGTCTTTGAGCTATCCACCCTGCAAAATATAAAGAGTAAAATCCTCCAGAGTGGAAAGTTCATGTGCCGCGCAGCTGGTTCGATGAGCACCATCCAGAGCTACAGGCATGGCTGGAGCACCTGTTATACCAAAACAAAACCGGTCCATCTGCAGCTCAAGCGAGGGAGGGACCAGGCAAAACCTGGCACGGTTATTAGCAAGTTAGAGTGGCTATACATAATCCATAGATAAAAAAATCTATGGGGAAAAGTATGTGTCTACGTACAGCACAGAATAACACTAAAATGAGGGCTCTTTGCAAAATATGAAGCAAGACTCTTGGCTTGCAGCTGGCTGGTTGGACAGCCGGCACTTCTCAGGGAGCATTGCAACAGCATCAAGTTTTTGTGGAGGAGGCAAAGTGTCAGCCATGCGGTTCCAACGGGGGACCGTTCCTCCCTTCCTTCTCGAACAGAAGAGGCTTCCTGGGGAAAAAGTGAAGGTGTTTGAGAGAGAAGAGTGAACAAACAGTAAGGAAGGTCAACATTGCTGTAGGACCAACGGCCGGGCTCAGTGCTGCGAGGAAGGCATTGCAGGGAGAGCATCTGAGACCGTCTGCACTGCAAGGAGTGCAGTGGCTCCTTGGGGCTCCTCCTGCCACTCTGGAGGGGCAGGTTTATCTGGTCTATCTCTAAGGGAAGGACCTACGCTGGCCTGCAAAGCTGCATGGAGGCAGCATGTCCTGGCCATGCACTTGAACACATGGATGATTGACAAGGCAATGTCGTGCTCGGTCGCACCCCAGCAATGTGCTCTGCAGGTCTGTGGGCTGGTATGGAGCCTCCACCTTCATCCAGAGTCCTCACAGCAGAGGTACCTCCTCTGTAGCTGCTGGGACAGGGCCTCCTTACCCTCCCACCCTTTTGTACCTGCTCTCCTCCCACCCTCCCAGACCTTTTCTCACTATTTTTCATACACCTGCATTCCCACCTTTTCCTCCTGTCTTCTCCCAACTCTCCGTTGCCCTGGGTTTACTGGGCATCTCTTGAAGTGTAAATCAAGGAGTTGTCTTTCCTGCCCAGGTCAACATCCTCATTTCTACCCCTCTTGAAAACCATGAAACAGCAGCAATTGAGGAGAAACTGGCAATGGAAGAGCGTAAGGATGGTATAAAAAATAATGACTCATATAAAGTAGCTGTTTCTTTTTACTCAGTCATCATAACAAGAGAAGGGGAGCTCTAATAACACTTTCCTACAGAGTTCATGACCACAAGATATCACTGAGGACAAAAGCTTGGGAGATGAGAGTTT
Source organism: Ibidorhyncha struthersii (assembly GCA_013398815.1). Taxonomy (NCBI): domain Eukaryota; kingdom Metazoa; phylum Chordata; class Aves; order Charadriiformes; family Charadriidae; genus Ibidorhyncha; species Ibidorhyncha struthersii. Next base: position 953,670 of record VZSZ01009556.1, read on the forward strand.
ACTGATCCCATAGCAACATATGCAGCAATGATATGCGCAGTTACATCCCTATAGGAATAAGGATTGAGACTGACCTTCTTCGTTGAGCATATATGTCCAGTTAGCTGACAGGAGAGCAGAAGTATTCTCTCTGTATGCAACAAACACCATTCTTCCCACTATGAAGTAACCAGTGTTGCCTTCTGGAGAACCTCATCTTTGTTGTTCATCTAAGCAAGATGCCCGAGCACCCCTTGCGCTGTGCTGGCACGGTACCTTCTTGTTCTGACCCCATCTCAGTCTTCAGAGGAAAACTTTGTCGACAGGTCTGTATTTCTTCAAACAGATTAATTACTCTGGCATATCTGTAACGTAACCCAGAGATATCTTTCTCTCAATAGCCTACAAGATGTGTATCTCTAGCTGAACCCAAGATGAAAGCCTTCTGTAAAACAGAAGGAGCAACAAACTATAGCACAGCCAACAGAAATGAGCTTAGACTTCTAAAATATTTATGAATAGCTAAACAAACGAGTGCAAGAAAGTATTTTCTTTGCAAGTGCAAGTAACCCAGGAACTGTAAGATGAATTACATGATGAACTATGACAGTTAGTATATTTGTAGTATCCATTCTTGTGTTGTAGCTAAATTAATTGAGGTAGCTGTATGGTATGAGCAGGGGTCTCGGGAATTAACCTAATCGTTCAGATGTGACCTCTCTCTCTAATGCTCAGAAATTAGCAATATATCATTTGTTCTTTTAAGATCTGTGGTATCTTCATCTCTGCCCAGTGCTTACAAAAGCAATTGCAACTGTGCAAAAGGGATGGAAAACACTTATCAGATCAGAACTGAGGTGGCATCAACTGACTCTAAAGAGACTTTGGTGTAGCTGAAGAGCTGAAAGTCTTTTCTTTTCCCTTTTCTTTCCTCCTTCCTAAAATTTGTCAGCTTCTCAGACGTGCCAGCACAACTGCAGGTACTAGCTAGCTCTCAAAAAGACATGCTCTAGAAAAGCTCTAGTGCTAAAAGTCACCACGCAGATCCTCTTGCTGGGAGCAGATCAATGTGCTGGAAGATCTGAGGATGAACAGCCACCCCACAGCCAGCCCCGCACCATACCTCAGCTTTTGGAGGCACAGACGCTCCTCTGCAGCTCTGCGTGGTGCAGGGTCCAGCGCAGGGTCTGGCGCAGGGTCCGGCACAGGTTCCAACCCATGTCTCTGGGGTGCATACGCGCCGTGCAGGCGCAGCCATGCCACTGGGAGGTGGCTAGATGTGGTTGGGTAGTAAACTCCCACTGGTCTGGTGACAGCCAGGAGGGAATATCAGGTGTTTTAGTGCCACAACAGCACATCAAATTGAATTTCCTCTCTAGGGAAGCTGATGCAGTCGAAAAAAGAGATTTCCCAAAAGGCCTGGCTCATTAGCAGGGCTCTTGGAGCAGTGCCCCGAGAAACCCAGACTGACGCATGAGAGGTGTTCACCTGTCTCAAGACAGTGCCTGGAGGGAAGAGTCACTAGAGGGTGAGCATCAGATGTAAGGTGAGTGTGAGCGCGTGTGTGTGTGTGGCTGGAGGTGGGCACCACTCATGTTCCTCGGGTGCCACGTGCCCAAGCCCAGCTCCCTGCGAGGGCTCGGTGTGGGATGCTGGGGGACCCCATCAGCCCTTGCCTGGACAAACCTCTTCGTGGTGGTGTTGGGCTGACACTGCCCCAGCGCTGCAGCAGGCTTTGCTGCTGCAAAAAGGAGAAGCTGAAATACTGGGGCTCCTGATGAACGATACAGTCCTATCCAGGTATGGAGATGCAACGCAACCTATGGCAGCACACCAAAGGAAATCTACTTTTCTCTGCACTGGAATTTTCCTGAGCTAGAGATCTCTGTTTGGTTTTATAACCAGACAGATATCAGTAACCTACATCTCACTAAAGAAAGGATTTATCTTCTCTTTTAAAAGTTCTCTGTATTTTTATCCAGGGGCTAAAGTAGGCAGAAGGGAAACATTGAAAACAGCAAAAGAGAAAAGGCAATTCTGGAAAAGTGCTACAAGAGCTTTCCCTCAGCTCAGATCCACTTTTTTTTCCCCCTGCTCTTTAGCTTCTGCACCCCGTTGCTTGACTCTGTCTTACTTTGGTGTATTTCACCAGAAATAAAAGCTGTCACAACATTTCCTCTCCAAGTGCCACTGAGCATTAGGTTTCAGCTCCTGACAGGTGTATGAAGTACCAGCTCCATCAGATGCACGCAAACATGGAAGCTTTAAAATGGCTCCGTGTGCCATGGGCCCGCTTTGCCATGCTGCGTCACTAAAGAGGTGTCTTTTCAAAGGTTCACTTTTAAAAGCAGAGATTGATCCTGGCGGTGACATACTTAAAACTGCTGAGTGATGCTTTCAGGAGCCAGGCAGGGAACGCTGCCTGCAACCTGCTTCTGCAGGGCAGGGGAAGGGGCCGAAGCTCCTCCTCCAAAAACTGTGTCAAATCACCGGTATCTTGGCTGAACTCTATTTTCATAATACTTTTCCTTTACTTCTTTTAACCCCTTTCTTGGGGGCAAAGTGAAATCTTCCCGCCCTGGCTTTGATCTCAGCTCCTGACGCTGTGTTTCCGGAGCATTAGCTGGGACACAGGAGCAAAGGCAGGGGGAGATGCTGACCCCGCAGCGGGCAGCTGGGGAAATCTGGATTTTCTCCTGGGCTCGTGCCCTGCAGCCCTGCACTGCTTTCCTGTGTATGTTGCTTTCTGTATCTATAAACATTTTTTACTCTTGCATGAAATGTAACGTGAAAAAAAAGAGTGATTCATTTTGATTAGTATGAACCCACAGAACCGGCTGTTTTGCTGGGAATGGTGGTGTGTCGATCTGTAGGTACCACAATTCAGCTGTCTTGGCCCATTTAATTTTCTTTTTTCCTCAGGCTTTGATTACACTTGAAGATTTTCCTAAGCAACAAATTACAAATGTAAAGGCTGAAAAACTTACGGACAGGTCTGTAATTCTGGGTGATACATCATTCCTGCCACAGAAGAGCTGTGGCAGAGGTGTCATAAATGTTGATGGCCAACACGAGGATGGACCCTACTCCCACCATAGGATGGGGAATTTTGTTCTTGGTTTCAGCAAAGCCCGGCTGTCCTGATGCTCTTCTGCTCTTAGCATGCAGTGCACTTCCAAAATACATATAGTGCCTTTTCCTAACATTGCCATTTGAGTCTGTGGTTCTACAGTGACTGAAGAAATAAAAATGCTCTAATATACGGGCAGCCGGTGGGGCAGGGTGGGACAGGGCTATTTCTCTGTCCACCAGGAGATGGCAGTGAATATGCTGAGTATGGAGGGTTTTTTTCCCCCTTTATTGCACTTGTACATACTCCCTGAAAGATAACGGGTCCTTTGAGGACAACTGAGCTGTAATTCTTTCAGTTCTGTTTAATTTTCTTTTTCCGTTGCTTGCATTTACATCCTTCCCATCCTTACCTCCTTCTTCCGCACAATGCCCCCTGCACCCCACATCTGCTCCTCACCTTTTCAGCGCCAGTGGCTCGCCCCTATAGATAGGGGCAACGCAGCATCACAGATGCTGAACAACAATATTCGGGGATAAAAAAGAAGAGGGGGTGACATATTTCAGAGCCGGCAGGCAGCGTGTGAGCAGGCTGCCGCACTGCACTGAGTGCACAGCCCTGATGCGGGTGGTTTTCTGCCCGTGCTTGCTTCAAAGAAAAATACGCCCTTGTGGCAAAATTGAATTGACATTTAGCTTCCAGATTTCATCCCTGACGTTCTCAGCTGGCCAGAGGATGGCAGGAGACACGTCTCCTTGCCTGTATCAAGCTTGCGTGCCTTTGGGCCATATAACTCTCCTGCTAAGGACCCTGACATTTTCTGCCACAATGTCTTCCATCAGAGGGCTTCCCAAAAGGGTACATTAACATATGAAGTCCCATAGATTTGGGGAAGACGGAAGGAGACAATAGCTCAGAAAGGGACGGTTTTCCCGACCTGCCCCACCGGCAACATTTGTGGAGCAGAGTCCTTGTGTTCTCCCTTCCCTCACCATTTTGAAGTGGACCCTCAGGAGTTTCGTGCCTTCTGCACTTGGACATGACAGGCCAATGGGGCTGTTCAATGAATTGCAAATAGATTCAAATGCCACAGCTGAAAAGGTGGACTTTTTGCTTTGGGGGTGGGAGGAGCGGGGGAGCATCATAAATAAAGAGACTCTATGTCCCCATTTCACATAGTGCTCTGAGAACTTTCTCAGGGACACCTGAAATGCCCCAGTTTTTCATTGCGCCTATCAAAACATTTTTCTAAATAATTACAGAGCGTTAAAAATGGATTGCTGTACCCAGGGGAATTTGCTCTTTGTTTGCCAGGAACAAATAGGCCAAGAGAATGAGTGCTCAGCATCACGAGTGGTGTTTGAAGGAAAGAGCAAAGTCAAAAGCCTGTAGACATTACTGGAGATGCTCTTTTTTCAAAGTGAATTTTTATTGCACAGTGTCAGGGTTGCAGGAGAAACTCCGGCACGTTGTGCTCCTAGGGGCTGGGGCATAAGGAGGAATCTCATCTGAGAGTAATGCATGTGCTGCTGTTGACCCAGAGGAATTTTTATTATTCTTTTTGGAAGTGACCTCTTCAAAACTATTCCTTTGCTTCTTAAGATGTTACTTCCAAACAAGCACTGGGTTCTGATTACAACAGTCACCTTCATAGCGGTTTGCGCTTCAATGGCGTTACTGTGCCTCTTCTGAGAATCCCAAAGCCCTGAGCAAACACAAACCTGGAAATGTTCAAAGCATCCTGCTGCCATCAGTACCCCTGCAAATTGTTTTTCACTTTTAGAGTATACTTCTTGAGTTACGTGTGCCTGAACAACCTGTTTCCTACTGGAACTGTGATGCCAGGTGGCAGGAAGACGGGAGATGGGCTCAGTACACCCAGTTTCCCTTAAGAAAAGGGGAAAACTGGCCTAAACCCAGATGCCCCCCACACCCCAATACACCCCCAGGAGAGGTCCAGGACGTGCTGATTCCCCTGTGGGTTTGCCAGACTGAACCTCCTCACGCACACATGTGGGTAAGGCTTGCTGGAGCTGGGAACTGGCTGGGAGGCCTATGAGAAATAAGGCAATGCAGTAGCTGTTCAGCAAGACTTAAAAGAAACATTACATTTTTAAACAATATGCAAACAAACAAATTCACCCTTTGGGTGAATTTTGCTGTCATCCCATTTGCTTCCCGGCTCGATTGCAATCATGCCCCAGGCAGCAAAAAGCACATGGCTGCGAGACCACCCCCTCACGCTTTGTTCCAGCTGGAAGTCCACTTATCTCCTTAATAGTTTCCCTCTCCTTCCAAGGGCACTCCTCACCAGGCCCTGCTGAGGAGGGTTTGCTGAGGGCCTGAGGACCCCCTGTGTGGCTGGCAGGATGACGCACATCCCTCTCGGCGGCATCGCAGTCAGCTCCGTGCCCGGCTTTTGTGTGCTGCTTGGTAGAAGAACTGCCTACAGACCCCGAAGCTGCTCATGGTATGAAAAAAACCAAGTCAAACCCACCCATGTACGTTGCTTTCTCAGCAGAGAGCGAGGCAGGTCTCTCCCATCCTCCAGCCCTCCGCCCCATGCGTGCATTTCTTCTACCAATTATTTCTGGATATCTTCTATTCAGGTTAAGGGGCTTCTGAAAGCTCTGTGCACACATTAATCTGTATGTAGTATGTATGTGTACACATACAGGGACTCCAGGGACAAGTGCTTTCCACCATTTCCATCAACCCTCTCCCTTCTAGTCTCTCTGGTTGTTTGTTACTTCCGCTTGCTGTGCCTTGTCTTAATTTAAACCGTAAGCTTGTCCTCGCAGGAGATGTCTTTTATTGTGGGTTGTTGGGAGGGGTTTTGCAGGGAAACTGGAGCAGCAGATAGAGCTCTCCAGGCACTACTGAAATAATAATGAAGTAGTTTCGCCAAGGTGGGACCGGAGAGCGTTGTCGGCTGGGTCTGAATTCTGCCTGTCCCTGAAAATTGCTTAGGTAATAAGATAGCTGCTTTAAAATTGCTGGGGGTATCCCACAGGATTCTGCTTTGACTCTGATTTCCATTTGCAGCACATGTTCTGCCATTTGGCCAGCACCATCCACCCGTGTGAGCTAATTTAAGGTTGCTAAACAGATGACACAGAACATACATCTTATATATTTGATCTCTGCACTGGTGAGTTATCTGACTGATAGTTAATCTCAACTTGTAATAGGATTTGCCTACACACCTCCAAGAGTGAGATATTGGTCTTCTGTAAAACGGCAGCTCAGGGGGGAAGCGTGCCCGGGGGAAGGGTGGGAGAGTTAATGCATATTTTTTTGACTTATTTTCGTAGATTGGATCCGGTGCTGCATGCCTCTATGGGGAACAGCGGGGTCATCAACCTGAGGAGCTTGGCTGTTGGAGGGGACAGCAGCTGCCAGCTCTGTGGTCATCCCTGCACGCCAGCGGGGTGAGGAGATGGCTGCCCACAGCCGGCGCGGGGCCGGTGGGGCTCGGCACCTGGCCGGGCTGGTGGGTGCTCCACACCCATCCTGAGCATTGGTCTGAGCTCCGTGGCTGGTCAGCCCCTTGCTTCACTCTCTGCCTTCGTTTGTACACATCAGAGTGTTGACTTGGAGACTGTGTCTAGTTTAGGGTTGGGTTTTTTTTAGCGTCCATTGAGGACAGTGCTCAGAAAGCTGACTATCAGGTACTGCTGATGTTTTGCCCTGAGGGCAATCCCCTGATTTCAAAACCGATGTGCCTGCTCCATGTCCTGCTCTGCTGGCTGTCAGTCTGCCGGCCATCCTGCTGCATTTTTACTGCTTAGTCCCCTTGTATCAGCTTGGCCTCTCTCAGGGGTATGGCAGGAGCAGCCTGGGGACCACACTCTGTGAGGAGCACACTCAGAGCATCCCACCTTTACCTGCCCTAGGGTGGGAAAAAGGTGTTCGCTCCCCCCC
>VZSZ01009556.1:960686-975686 GCA_013398815.1 Ibidorhyncha struthersii
GGCAGAGCAGGCAGATGAGGGAGCTGACAAGCACTGGCTGCACCCCCTGAGCTCTTCCTAGCGCACCCAGGGGGAGACAAGAGCACTACAAAACCACGGAGCCCATAAAAAATGCTTCTGATCATATGACAATTTGTATTGACAATTTAATTGCTGTGGTCACGTAGCGCTTGACACACATTTGCAAGTGAAGGACTACAAAAAGAAGCCATGAACACGGGTGTCCCCAATAAAAATCTCACGCATGTGGGCAAAACCTTCTCCTCGTCCTGCAACACCAGCAAATAAGGAGAGCAAAGCTCACAGACGGCACTGGAGAGTGCCCTGGAATGATGTTGTGGTTTCTAGTTGGTGTGGGTTTGAGGTAGGTGTTAATTGCACTGTTTAGAAGGTTTGCCCAAGTTTTTAACAGCATAATACCATGCCAGCATGAAATTTGAGATTTGTTGGTCTTTTCTTGTGCAGGTCAGCAAGTAACTTCTGGTGTGTTAGACAGGAGCCAGACAGTGCCGGTAACAGGGCAGTGAGGTCTGTGCCCCATCCCACCTCTCCTGAGGTGCTCCCTGCTTTGGTCAAAGGGTGGTTGGGCTGAGGTCCCGACTCGTTGTCGTGGCAGTTCCCCAGGGTTAGATGGCTGTTGTACATTAACTAACCTGTACTATGGAAGAAAGGTCACGTATGCAACCTGGAGAAAAAAAAAAAACACCAAAAAAGCCCACTGAGTCATCTGTGCTACATGTTTCAGACCTGAGCTAACCCAGTTTTCCATGGAATTGTGTTTCTGCACCGGGCAGGGTCACCCCATGGGCTGAAATGTTGGTACAAATGATGCCATTGTGCTACACGTGGAAGATTTATTAGCAAGATCCACGTTACAAGGCCTGGATCTGGCCATCATCTGATCTGTTGTGAATATACTGTCAAAGCAGTTGATCTCAAATTTAGTGCTGTACCTTTTGGGTTTGCTTTGGTGTAGCATGACATTCAGGATTCCTTTACAGGCAACTGTGCAAAGCAGGGAAATCTACGTGAAATGCTTCCTACTGGAGTCACCATCTGGCCAATATTCATCTTGTTTAGTGAAATACCGAGATATCCATAGAACGCAGGTGTTAATGCAGATCATAAGGCACAAGTGACCGCAGTAATAAACCAACATGCAATGAAATGTAATTAACGCACCTGGTGCTTGGGTTTGAAAAGAATTTCAGTGCTTTTTTGTTTTCCCTGCACACTGATGTGCATTTTAATATTTGGAATTTCAATCATCACTTCCCAACCAACCCTTTATTCATATTAATTCCCTTAAAAAGTGAACTACAGTGTTTGCTAGTAAATAGTATTTCATAATTTAAGCAGGAGGGGAAGTGGAAGCACACATGAAACTATATGCAGCTTAGTAACATTTTTGTGGCATGCAAAACACTATTGTCCTGTTTCTGTCGGTCTGGTTCTGCTGCTGGCAAAGGTTTGTTTTCAGTCGTGTAATCCTTGTTGATACGTTCCAAGTGCTTTTGAACCAGCTGGAACAAGTGAAGAGGTCCCAGGCAAGAAAATAAATGATTAAGCTTTCTATCGCTGGGTTTCACAGCATGTTTTTCATCTCACCTCTGACCTGCATCAGTAACGAATGCATTTTTGTAAGGTTAAAACCCCCCAGGACGATATTGGTTCCAAGCAGACCAAAAAAACCAACCCAACACGGGAAATGTAGGTTTTGTATGTGTGTTTGTGGGTTCCAGAAAATCACATTATTTTCAAATGTCCTTTCAGAGCAGAGATCTCACCCAATCTCGTTAGTCAGCTTGCAAATCCTAAGCAGACAGGGCATTTGTGGGGGAAAGGGAGAGGTCGAAAAGTCAAAGCCAAGGGTCACGGGTAATTTTTATTTTTGCATAGGTATTTCTCAAGGGTGGTCCGAAGGGTGCGATGAGCATAAATCTACACAGGGATACTGGCACACTGACAGAGAGGGACAGTCCCATCAAGTGACTTCCCAATCCGGTGCTTTTTCATAGGGATTCAGAGCGCGGTTAGCTCCCCAGAGAGACGTATGCTGCAGGCATTTGCATGGCTCAGTCCCTTTCCCCAGCCTCATCATGGGTGCAGATTGCACTGTGTTTTGCCACCCGCAGTCAGTGCTAAGCCACAGTAAATGAGCTGCCAACAAGCTGGGGCCGTCGGCAAGGGGCAACCACCACCGGCCAGGCATGGAGGGGCTACTCCACCAACTTAATGGACACCACCTACATTTTCACCTTCAGTAATGGCGCATCCCTGTAAAGCAGACTTTGCCTCCCAGTCAGCGAGGACAGGCTGACGAGGGTCATTGCTGAATGACAAAATACCCTGCGTCACGCAGCTGAGGGTACATCAAGGACCTCTGCAGCGTTTCCATCTTCCAGAAGCCAAAGGAAACCAGGAGAGGGACGGCGGTCCACATTGCTGCATGCTGCTGCATTTTATTGTGTTCAGACACAGACAAAGAAATTAAGGGGCGCTTGCTGACCCTGGCTTCTCTTACCGGCCTCCTTGCAAGGTTGCTTTCTTGGCAAGCCCTGGGAGGTGGGAAGGGGTGAGTGGTGGGGTGGGAGTCTGGGGAGCGACAATGAGTGAGGCCATCCACCAGGCCGAGCAGGGCTGCAGAAGGGCTGTCGGGGATGCCCCCTCCCGTCCTCATCTGTCCCAGCACCCGTGCAATCCCTTCAATGAACTAGCTCACTTTTAGGGGAGAGACTAGCTCTGGGCGCTATACTCAGTGTTCACACAGGGCCATCCTTGATGCTTCCTGACCTCTCTTACAGCCACCATATCCTACTAACAGGTCTCCTCAGGGATCTGACTTTATTCTTAAGTTAGTAACCTTGTAATAGGGTACCAGAAGCAGACAAGACACATGCAGCCCTCAAAGCAAACCCTCACAGAGAGGACTGGGTGCTGCGAGCAGTACTAACCAGGCTCTCCTGAACCCCAGTACTTGTAACAACTAAGACAAAATCACCAACCTAATTTTTTACTTCTTGACGTAAGTCAGCTTGTGAACCCAGGCCCACAGAGGTGAAAGGTTAATGTATTAAGCTGTCTGCTCTTCAGTTAATCCCTAAATCCTGGGCAGATTTGCAAACTATTGGAAGATTTTAAATTTCATCTGATTTATGAGACACCCTTTTTAAGTTGAGATTGCCTTTACAGATGGTCGCCATACAGGGCAATAAGGATAATTACTATACAGATTTATTGTCAGGATGGAAATTTTAATTTCCAAAATAATGTACACCTGTCTATCCTGACACTGTGACCAGGCTGAGCATCTGAAAAGTTAAACCCCACGGCCCCTTTATTTCTTACATGCCTCAGAGAAGAAATCTGTTATATTGAGGTCAGGCTACGAGCCTGACAAACTGAGGCAAAGAAATCCTTCTACCGAGGCAGCAATGCAAACAACTTGTTGAAAATAAAGCAATACACTATTGTGGCATCAAGCAATTCTTTCAGGTAATACTGTATAAATATACCCGTGGGAGGAAGATCATGGTCTTCAAAGGCAGACCTTGATGTTGGAGAGCCGTGAGGATGTGTGGAGGGGTGGCAGCAGCTATGGGAGTAGGCAGACTAGTCTATGTGCAAGCGGACTTTCTGGGTTGATTAGAAAGGAAACCTGAAGCCTCAGGTACACAGATTTTTTTAATTGCCTTTTAGTGCATTGAAGAGTCCTCTGGTGCCCTGAGAAGCCCCCTGATGCCCCCGCTTCTGTCAGGCAGAGCATAACTAACGGGCCCAACAGTCCAGGAAAAGCCACAGTGCCACGACCGTGAACACTGAAGAGAAGGCCAGGGAAGCTCTTCTGTTCTAGGGTAAGTAATCAATCTGCACAGCTAACAGAAAGGACAGGGTAGCAGGCTGAAGGCTGACGCCCCAGTCAACAAAGTGAACTCATGCGCTCCATGTTCTCCCATGAAGAACAGGGCCACTTGCCAATAAAAGACAGTCTCCAAGAATTTTTTCTGGTACAAAGCCATTTACCTGGCAGTCAGACAATGGACGTGAATCATGCCCAGCACTCATGATTCATGATTGCTCACTAGGCTGAGCCTACCCAGGTATTTCAAGCTCGATATCAAACAGAAGGTAGCAATTTTCAGCGGCTTCCCACCCGAGTGGGTTCAAACCAGCAATGCAGAAGGGAAGAGCCTGTGTGCAGCCCCGACCTCCGGCTCCTCAGAGCAGCTGCCCACCATTATAGAGGAGACCGGTCCCAAAAGATGCAGGACAAACTTTGCTCACGTTGCCTTTACAGACATCTATCGGCTCGGTCACTATCGTTGAATATGCTCTTTGCTTAAGAAGTGTGATGCCTGGCAAGGACTTTCATCCATCGCAATTTGAAGAACAAAGAATAGCTCATTCCTTTTTGTTTCTCAGCGTATCCAGTCCTTTATACAGAAATATTGTATTATAGGTATTTTGAAGAGAGAGGGTGAGGAGCAGGAAGGAGAAATTAGCAGTATCCCAGCACCATCAATTGCTGTCAGCTCTGCTCTGGGAATAGCGTGTAGCTGTTAATTGCTGCTGCAGATCCAGCAGATGGTGCGTAAGACATTGTATTTAATGGAGCCCCTCAAAAAGAGTGGCATCTGTTTGTTTAATTTCTTGGCAAGGGAACGGCAGATTTAAAAAACAAACAAACCAAATTGGACATTTAGCTATGGACGTCCCCCCAACAGATTATAAATGTTTTAAGATAAATAGGTCAAATGAAGGAAAATATCAATTGACACATTTGAGAAGTAAGCCAAACTTTTAGACATTGGTGCTTTTAAAGCTTAGATTTTCAACATACGGCAATGAAAATCCTTAAAGAATCTTTTAAATGAAACGTTGACACTATCCTCTTGACTATGAATTTGTCTAAGTGTTTGTAGAACTGTTACAAACACTAATTCAGAGACTAATCCATTCTGCCTGTCTCTGTTTCCCTCTCACACACACCCTAAGGTTAAAATATGATCTCTAGATCTAGACACTTTGTTTTAATCATGTCCATCTCCTACATCTAAAAACAGCAACAAAAAACAAGTCAGAAAGCATCTGCAGTCCCTCTCTGTAGCAGCTGGGACAAGCAACTCGGAGGAGCTATTGCTGTGGCTATTGCTGCCATAGCTCCAATATTAACACAACTCCCCATATCCCTGGAAATTCATCACAGCAGAAATTGCCATAGCAGCGTGTGCCATGGATCCATCCGTAGCAGGGTATTATATTGTTTTTAACAGCGATGAAACCTGGATGCTTGCAGGAGAATGTGACCCCTTGATCTTGACTGTATATGCAATGCTGTACCAGGAGAGATCCTTCGTAGCCCCACTGGGTGAGTACACAGCCTCCCAAAGCACGAGGGTGGGTGACTCTATGAATATCTCCTCCTTGTGTATATTTTTGGGGGAAATCTGCACCATTTGTCAGATTTTAGGCATGCTTCATATTTTCCCTGTTTGTTTCAAAGCAGAGTTCAGATAGGATGCTCAGGCTGAGAAACAGCCCACGTGGCCTCTCTGTTTCCAGCTGCAGATCCAAAAAAGTGCTGCTGCTCACTTTTTCCTACCAGCTAACTCCCATGTTCATTGCTGCAGGCTAGACAGAGTCTGCCTGTCCGTGCCAGGAAGTTTTTCCCTTGGACTTTTTGCCAGATCGCAGCTGCTGCGAGGCCATGCCACCCGGGCACGTGTCTGCTTGGCCACACGGGGACCACGTGTTGGCAGGAGCTGCGGGCAGCAGCCCACAGCCTGCAGCTGCCGACATTGCTGCGTTGCTCAAGTGTGTCCGCTCTGGCGTGTTTTGTTGATGGCTGTACGTTGGCTAAAGTTATGCTGTGGGGTTTTTTCAGGGGCTGATTTCGTCCCAGGCAGTATAGATTGCACGCGTTGTTCTCCTGACATCAGGTCTGGGCGTAGACGTGCACAATTCTGTGCATCCCTCAGAAGAGCTTTCTCAGGCAAGTGCCAGTTGACTCCCACTGCAATTTCTCCAGGTGAAAAAGCCCGGTGAAAAGACTTAGTTTAATCTGTGTGGCTCTGCACCGCCGGTGCGGGCTGACCTCGGGCCACAGGGCGTGAGTGGCTTCTCCCAAAGCTTGCCTGAGCAGGGAGAGTGTGTTGCACCCCCTCACTGGGAGTACCTACCTGGACACATAGTCCCCTCCTCAACCTGTCCCCAACCCTCCTCGCCCAGATGCTTGTTTGCTCTACTCTGCGTGCATGTGAATGAGGAAGTAAAAGGGAAATAGCAGCGCCATAAACCAGCTGTTAATATTTCACCCTGGTGATTGCATTCTTCAGGGAGACATATATCTAAATATAGTCATAGGCTGTAGTCAAACTAACATTTTTGCAGCTCTTTATTGAGGATACCTCAGATATATCTTTCACTTTTTTTTTTTTTACCATACAAGGCATCACTTTGCAAACATTACAGCCGTTAAAATAAAGAAGGGCTGAGTCGTTCACGTAGTGTGTACACCTTGATAACGGGTAGTCGGTTATGATGGAGCAAAACTTCTCCCTCTGTTTCCCTGTCTTTGCATAGAGAATAGTAGCATGCAGATAACAGCAATATCCATTTTTTCTCACTCATGGAGATAAAAACAAGAGTCTTACTATTACAATTTCAGCACCTTATATTTTCACGTCGACAGAAGCCTAAGACTGTTAAGAATAAGATAGTGCTCCTATTTCAGATGAAGGTTTTTTTCTGATTAAAATTTTAATCAGATGAATGGAAGATTAAGTGTCTATGTGATAGGACATTACATAAGGTTTGGGTTTTTTTTCCTGGCTTACTCTTAAAAAAACCTGTATAAAACTGTTCTTTTAAAGGTTTTTTGTTAGAAGCTGTGCTAGGCAGACATTTCCCCATACACTGAGTTGATACTTCATTTCACAAACGAGGTCAGTACCATCTTGATCAAACAGAGCCACTCCTCTGACAAGAAAAGCATCCTGTAGTGAATCAGGACATATGGAACGGACCCAATTCTATTGAAACTAAAATAAGCATTAAAAGGCCTCAAAAGAGATAATTTAAATGCTTCTCATGGCTCTCACCACATATCACATGCCTGGCCTATAAAAGGTTAGATTGGAAAAATCTACTACTCTACCTACCTTGCAAAAAGAAAAAACCCAACAAAACAACCCACCTCTAACGTTCTTAATTAAAAGATAAGGAAATGTGCCTCCTAAATACTCACACCTTGCGCTTATTTGTGACATTTCTGCTAAGGAGCTGAAAAAAAGCAGATGAGGACTGTTATCTCCACTGGTCCAGCGCGACTGTGCCGGGATGAGGAAGGTAACTCAGTTCTCTGCTGCAAAGCTTTTAACCACCCATCCCTGGGTGCGCGGTGCGGCGCACCGGCATGGGCTGCTCCAGCTCACCCAGCTCCTGCGGCAGCTGCCCCTCTGCCTGCGAGTGCCATCTTCCCTCCCGGCTGTTTTCATGATTGCAGGAAAATGTTAACTACTGTAAATCCTCCTATCACCCTTTATCTTCCATAGCTCTTCTGCATGAAGAATACAGCCGCTGGAATCTGGATTTTAAGGTTAGTTTAGAAAATATCAGCAGTGAGTATTTAAAGAAAGGCTTGTACATGTCAGTCACTTCATCTCCATCCTGTAGCACTGCTTTCCAGCATCACTGATTAACCTTGCGATTTAAATACAGGTTCTCACAGGCAAATACTTAGTGGAGTGTGAATGACAAAATTTCAAGTACCAAATATAACCTATGCATCACCAGGGAGATGGAAACAGGTAGGCAATTTTGCCTGAAAAACTGTCTGAGATCTGCACTTTCCCAGTTAGCTTTCCTTCTATTTTCTACCTCAGCTTCAGCAGACTCTTCTTCTAATTTTTCCCTGAAGATGCCCTCCGCAGTGCTTGTGCCTTTCCTGTGCTGGCAGCCATCCCTTTGGAGAGCTCTCTGCGTTCATTCACAAAAGTCGAGTGGGTAGAGAGGCCCCGTTTTCTATTTTAGGGCATGTTCCTGTTTTAATGTTTTTGGTGAGGCTTTTGCTCACCATGCATGATAAGACACCATCGCTTCATGCTTTTTCATTTTAGTTATACTTTGTTGTCTTATTAGAAAGGAAAATCAAACCCCAAGACCTGCTGTCATTCTTGATGTCCTTTTTAATACCTGGTCATTTATTCCTGCCGGTCAGGTGATTCTTTCCTTTTACAGATTGGGTATTTTTGATATTTCATTTTCCTAAGGGAAGAAGATTAAATACATAATATTACTGCATTTGCTATACTACTTTATTTTTTTTTTTAAAGACAGTTGATTTTCTCCAAACTGATTTGTTTTGAGTTTTTTTTTTCCAGTGCAGGTTGAAATCAATAGCGAATGCTAGCTTCCTTTTTATTTTGCATCCGTCTGAGGTTATTTTGTCCTATGACTTCTCACTTACTTTTCTGCTTTTGAAGTGCTCCATACAGGAGAACCACAGCAGGGTGCAGGGGCAGAACAGCATGGCACATTTCCCCGAGGAGGGCAGGGCTGTGCCGCCACGGAGCAGGCTGCCGGGCACCAGGGCTGACCTCCCATACCCGCGGCAGCATCACTTGGAGATGTACTCATGCAAAAAGCGATCTGCTTCCTAAACCATTCAGCCTGATGTGCACCTCAGCGGCTGGAACTCTGGGGTCTGTGGCTGCGGTGGGAAGGATGTAGCAGAGGAACTGCAGCCAGAGGTAAGGCTGCAAGTGTCGCACGTGGTGGCAGAGATCACTGGCATGTGAATAGCAACGGCGTCTGCAATAGCAGAGGGGAAAAAAATGTTAAAGTGTTGTATAAACGTGTCTGTGTCATGGGGCAGAACAATAGGAATTTAGATAGGGGATCAAAGTGGGTGTTTGGTCATACGCAGGGAAACAAAAATAACTTCCAAGGGGATTAGTGTTTCTGTACACACAAAGTCTCAGACCTATTGAAATCTATATCCTCAAAGCTCTTTGCCATCTCTGAAGTCCGTGTCTTCAAATCAGTTTGACACTTTTTTGTCAGAGAGTAAAAAACCCCAACCAACCAACGAAACCTCAAGCCCCTGAGCTGTGACTACTCGGAGCAGTTAGTCAGCACTTCACACAAGCACTACTCATAGGAGGTTCAGCCATCTCAAGCTTTGCAATCTTTTCCAAAAAATATGTTTTTATTGCACTTGAAATAAAGAGGAGTTGGTATATGAAAATCAAAGTGCTGCACGCCTCAAAAGATAACGGAAGTTTATTACACTATAAAGGCTTTCAGCATATGTGAATGCTTATTTTATCTGAACACATTAGCATAGTTATTAGTCATTCTAAATGATTAAATTTCCCTCTCATCCACCTAATCTGCATTATAAATGAATATACTGAGGAACAATGCACTTTGTTGATAAAGCACTGAGTTGGCAGTCAGGAGATAGGGTTTGTTCCCGGGCCGGGCTTGGACCTCTCGAGTTGGCCCGGGGCGGTCACTTTGCCTTGAGGTGCCTCGACATCTCTCTCAGACTGACCAATAATATTGACCTGTCTTAACAAATGAATATCAATAGCAATATTCAGTCAATATCCAGTCAATATCCTCTCAATATTTTAATCTGTTTTACAGTCTTTCAGTAGCATCTTCCAAGTTTTAAAGTGTAAGAAATGCTGTTAATGATGTTTAAAGAAAAGTGGGCAGTCATCGGGGTATGGATGCTGATAGGCTTTGGTATCCATGGAGTGACAGTACATTACAGCAGCTTACCGCCACTCTCAAACTTGTGGGATTAACGTGCCTTTTTTTTTTTTTTTCTTCTCAGTAAAGAAAGGCGGAGACCCTGCTTGCAGCAGTGATAGCTTCTGTGACTTAGGACATTGTCTCCTCCACCTGGCTGGCTGTCCATTCCTTCTTCAGCAGCAATGGCCAGGAAGGAAATAGCTCGTAGTATGTTCGAAAGGAAATGGAATTAAATTTTAAATTTAAAAACTGTTCAGCTTATTTGGTTACGGTCTCGAACAAAGACCGTGTTCTGCTCCTCAGTCCTCTCCTTCCCATCTTTTAAGTATCGTGTCCAGCTGCTGTGGTGATCCGTGGGAGCCTGGAGGTGAGTGTGGCTGCGCAAAGGTAACGTGATTGTCCTTTTCCCAGAAGCGATGGGATGGTCCCTAGATCTGCCTGTACCCCTCAAGAAGTCTGTAAGCCTTTTCACAAACACCCAGGAAGGACAAAGAGGAGTCAAGTGCTCCCGTGGCTCCTGGGGCAGAGGAGCTGATGCTGGGAGCTCTGCATGGCCTTCCCGAGAGAGCAGTAAAACTGCCCGCTAACAAAATCCCCCGCCGGAGGGGGATAAGCCTTCATTTTACTTCTTGTCTTTTCTGAGCCTCAGAAAGTTAATTCGTGGTCTCTTTAGCGTGTCACTTATTGCTTGGGACCATATATGTGATTCATTTTTGATATAGCCAAACCAAACCTGTGCCACTATGTACAACAGAAAATGAAGCCCTTCTTGACCTTGATATGAAGGGCTAAACAAGGACTGCGGCAGTTTGCTTAACTCGAGTGGGGCCGGTACCAATAAACAGTCGAATTCCCCTGGGGGTCAATAGCATAGGGAATGAAAAAAATCTGGCTGCATGATTGCGTAAGGATCACCTCTGATTTAGTCGTATTTACATGAAGCCCTGCTCCAGTGAAGTAATGCTCCAGGACTTCTTCAGGCATTGAACAGAGATTTGTGTTTTACTGAGATAAAGCGGGACGTCATCTGTGAAAAGAGCAATTTATGTCCTTTGTCATGGACTGTGATGCCTTGAATCTCTGGAGACTTTCTGATAGCTATTGCTGGCGGTTCAGTGGACAGAGCAATCAGAGGAGGTGACAGAGGACACACTTGCCTTCTGCCTCTCTCAGGAAAAAGTCATTCAAATAAAGGAGTCTCTGAGAGTCGTTCAAATAAATGAATGCACACCCTCTAGCTTTCTGCGGGCTTAATGAACCCTGTTCACCAGCAGCAGGGCCTTGTTGTCAAGCCTCTGTCTTCGAAGGGAGAAGGAGAATGCCGAAGGAGGTTGGTCCGTCAGATTTGTTTTCTCCGAAGGAGCGCAAAGACAATTTTCTGCCCTTGCCTGGGACCGTGGGAGCCGCACGCTCCTGGGGGTGCAGCAACCTACTTGCTCTGCTGGCTCAGGTGTCCCTTTTCTTCCTGGGATTCCGCTCTGATTTCAAACATTTGCTTCTCTGCTGGCGAATGGATTTCATGCTGTCCTGAGGCAATCGTGATTTGAGGAGAGCATCTCTGCTTCTTCCTAGCATCTCTGCCTCATATTTTATATGAGGGCAGCAATTTTGTGCATGAAATAATTTAAAGAGCTGGCATGTTCCAGAGGTGTCTAAATCTTTATGTGCATATTAAGCCATATCACACACTTGTGGCTTGGGTTTGTTTTTTAAAGTTTACATTCCCCTCCCTAGGATAAGAGAGAGGGAAGCAAAGCGGCTACTCAGCTTCAGGCACCAAGCTGCCCACAGTGCCTTTGATATACGGCTCCCTTGCCAGTGTGTGCACTCACGGGCTCGCATAACTCTCCCTAACTGTGGGAAATGAAAAGGAAAACGTTAAATTTGGTAATATTTATCACAATCGTTTTTCAAGAGCAAGAGAGAAACTACCCATCTATTGAGAAATGTGGCCTTTTAATAGCCAACTAGGATTGTCCATTTGTGTGAATAATAAAAATCTCTTAGGCAGATAGAGAAAGTAGGGTAAAACTTTATAATGGCATATATATTCTCCAGCAGAGACAATGACTGAAGGCCTCGGAGTTTGAAGAAATGCCAATTCATCAAAGTTTTGTATTATTTTTTTTTTAGCTCCCCATTTTGGGGATTTCATGGAAATAATTGAGTTTTCTGCTATTGGATCAAGAGTCTGATATATGCATGACTTAAAAGAAAGAGATTATTAAATATCTCACCATTTAATATCCAGATAATTTTGTCCTATAAAATCCTGTGCAGCAAGTAATTTAAATTGGTACCCTATTTACGGCAGACAAAACTGCTTACTACCATCTGCTACGCAGTTTTAATAGATGGAGTGTTAACTGCGTGTTGCATGAAATTCATTGCGACTAGGTTAATTAAATGGCTGTGCTTCACTTCCTGCACTCTGGTAATAAGATGACAACCTCATCTGAATTTATTAACCCTTGCCACTTTCAGTACTGTTATCACCCATTCAACCACCTTTGGTCAACAAAAATGAAATAAATCACAATAACAGGCGACATAACCATATTGGCTAACAAAATAGATATTGATTAGCATCTTCTAAAGCAAATATGTCAATCTAGTCTGATTTTATTTTCGCAAAGGTCATTGAAATCTGTTGGAGTATTAGTAATGGGAGTAAATGATGATGCAGTAGGTTATTGGAGAACACCCCAAATCTAATCTTTGCCACTAAACAGCCTAAACGACCGTTTCACCATGGGAAGCTGGAGAGGCCTTTGAAGTCTTCAGCTTTCTCTTCGAGAAAGTAAACATTAAATTCCCTTCTGCAGCAAAAGACCTTACAGAGGGCTCAAAGCCAAACCTCTGGGCGTCCCTCCAGCCAGGGGCATTTCTGTCCTGTCCAAAGAGGGAGCACGGGGTAAATTGCTCCATCTGCGCCCATGCCCTGGCCGATCCAGCACTGGGTCAAGCCTTATTGATAGAAGACGCAAACACGCTTCTTGGCTACAGCCGTGGCAATGCAAACTATTCACAGGTGGGACTGGGCTGTTGCACGGTGAGGAGGGTCCTGACAGAGCTGTCCTCAAGTGCCACTTCCTGCAGCCAGCCTCTTCTCCACCATGTATGTTCTTCAGATATTTGGAAAAGTTGATTTTAGGCATGTACATGCAAATCACTGTTGGCTCTACTGAGATTTGCCATGAGGGATCAATGCTGTGCATCAAAGCTGTAGTCATTCACCTCCCTCTTGCCCATCAGAGACAGGCGCTGAAGGCTTCCTGGATACCAGTGCTAAAGATCCTTCAAGCTTCCCTGCCCTCCGGTTGTCCCCACTGATCCCAGTGTTGTACCATGGCTGTGTTTTCCTCTTTGCCTTGTCACCTGGCTGCTGCTTCTGGGAACAGCTCCTCTGTCNTAGTGGGGAAAGTCGTGTGGCTACCTCCTTCTACACTTCAAAGTGGTGGGATGTGATCCAGCTCCAGTTCAGAAGTTCAGCTGCGCTGAACTGGTTCAACCTGTCTGCGTGTTATGGCGCCGGCCCTGGGCTTTGCCTTCCAGGGATGTAGATATGACTTGCTTCTCTAACCCAACAGGAAAGTTTTCATATATACTGAGGGTTGTAGTTAGAAATAAGTTTGTGGAATAAATCAGAATTTATAACTGAATATGTGAGAAAAATATATCTTTCTCAACTTGTCCCAGCAGTCAAGAGGCTGCCAAAACTTCTCCCCTTCCGCTTCGCACCCCCAGCTCCCAAACCCTGGCTCTGCCCCGGCCACGAAACAAAACAGCAGAATCAAAGCCACTTGCCCCGTGCTGTCTCACCTGTGCTGGGGACCAGGAGACCAACGTGTCAACCGATTCATTTCCAGGTGCTGTAAGCCTGAGCCCCACGTCACCAGACTGCGCAACCTGGTTTACCAAACAGCCCCTGCCCCTGCCCAGGCTGCCCTGCCCAGGCTGGGCTGCCTTCAGCTCCCAGAGCAGACGGGAAGAGGAGCTATGGCAACGCTCCGGCAGGCTGGAATTTAGTGAAACTTACTGTGGACGCGACTCACCTGTGACCAGGAATGGAGATGACGCAGTTAACCACTGGATACCACCTCTGAATTTTCAGACTTCCGAGCATTTATTTTGTCTGATTATTCATATCATTGGGTGTTAAATTATTTAAGAATAGTGAATGATAGCAATTTATCAATCTTTGCCTTTTGGTATTCATTCAGACTCCAGTTCTTACCAAGATACCTTTATAGAACGTGAAGTTGACTGAAAGTATTATTGCAGCGTTTGATTTTGAATTCTGCTTAAAGAAACTCTTACCTTGTACAAGGAAGTAACATTTCAGCCAAGTAGCAGTCACACACTTTAAAGAACCATATAAAACCGCTGTAGTTCCCAGAATCGCTTTCCTCTCATGGGTCTCCCTATACAGTCACTCCACACAGTGCTCAAAACCTCTGCAAATGTGCACCGTGTTCTCGTGCAGAATGGGTAGGTCAGACAGACGGTGTCATGCTAACCCAGTTTTAACCTTAAAGGGTGAAATTCAGTGCTCGGTGGAAGGCCCACGCAGTAGCTGAGGCTGCTGTAAGCCCTATTTTGAGAGCGTATGTAGGAAATGGCCCCTACGGGGTTTGTGTGGTTCTCCTGCATGAGAGGTGGACGGCGTTCGCCGTGATCGTTTCCTCACACAATTGTGAAGCACAGATGAAATGTCACGTTTGACTCATCTATGGGTGCACTTTGTTGATTACCGCAGATAATGCGCATATTCCCCGCTTAAATGTTAGCATCTCTGCACATTTTCAAAGCAAAGTATTGAAATATTTTCCATCCCAGAGGCAACCAGTCAGTTCACTGGGGTACAGCCTCATATCTTCAATGGGCTGTGGATGGGGGCTTCTTTTGACAGTTTGGCACTCCTCTCTTGCTAAAACATCACCACCATAACAGTTAAATTATAACATCTTTTTTGTTTTTTCCCTTCTCAGACCAGACGTGGTATTCTAGATGATCAGTGTTTTGCATGTCCCAGCATTGCTGGCAAGTTCAATACAGCAAGATGAAACTTTCTAGTGGAAAATAAGTAGAAAATGAGATGCTGAATCTGAAGTCAGGACCTAGACCTTGAGCATTCCCGCTCTAGAAACTATAGACACGGGATGTGAACTGATCTAGGAGCACATGGAAGTTATGTGTACCCTAGTAATGGCTTGACCCTATAATTTCATGTCCTGG
>VZSZ01009556.1:980686-1031969 GCA_013398815.1 Ibidorhyncha struthersii
ATTTTTTTTAGTGTTCCATTAACTATTGCCTCTGTCCTAACTACATTTGTTTTTCAAAATCTGCAAGCAATGTCATTACTAGAACTCCTTCATCAAAATAAAAACACTATCCTCGACTGTCAAGTAGCTACTTTTCATGCAACAGTGACCCCAGTTTGACAGAAGACCACAACGCACACAGGTCAAACATGTAAGCGAGATTTTTTTTTTTTCTAAAGCCAAATTTCACTGTTGTCTTAAAGGTAGAATTTAGTTCGTTATGCAACTAGCCATCTGTATATTACACCTTCTCCATTTTGACTTTACTTAGATTTAATTTCTAAAGCATTATGCATTCTCATATAAGTCTGTTTTTTTATGCATTTGTCATGGGTTTCACATTTGGTGACTGGTTAGCAGTGTGCTGGCCATCTTTGGTTTGTAGAGGAAATCTTAACCATGAACAATCAAGGGGGCTTAAAAGAATTTTCCAAATGCTAGCTTTTTACTCAAACTTGTACCTATACTACATCACGCCACATTAAGTAGAAGCACACGTCACAAAATTGCACAGGGATTACAATATTACATCCAGTCTGCATAAAATTGAATTCCACTACTGACCAGGTCACAAAATGGCTGCACTTTCTAGTCTAAAACTAATTTGCATATTGTACACATGTAGGACATTTTTTTTACTTCAGTCACAATAATGCATGCAAGTTTGTTTTTTTGTAACAAATTTTGTAGATTTGCTCATGCTACCTAGTTTCAAGAGAGCCTTTTTTGAACATTTGCAATAACTCACCTCTTGTTAATTAATAGTTCTAGTGCATGCATATGGTGTATACAGGTAAGTAAACATGCAAGTTTTTCACATTCTAAAACTATGGCAGTTTAGGCCATATTGTGCTGCCTGCATTTAATCTGTAATGCAGTGTGTCTTAAAACGTTTCAATCCCGTATTAATAGGTGGCATTACACATAACACCTATATAGCAGCAAAGCTAATACAGCTTGTGATTAAAAATGTTTAAAAATAGCTAATAAATCAGATTATCTTGAGGTATTATTTCTTGCAAGTCAAAATGGAGAGCAAAAAATCAACCCTAATTTTTAGTTTATGTATACACTGAAAATAGCAACAACAATAAAAATAAGCTTTTTGTAGCAGACATATTCCATCTTCACTATTTTGCTACCTTTGGTAAATTACTGGGGCAGATCTTGAAGTTAAAAACCCATGTTTAGAAATAAGTGCACGCTTCACCCACTAAATATAGCAGCAGACTGTGTGCCCCTACGCAAAAACATTCTCATATCTAGTTTTAACTTTACATATAAAAATAACTTGGAGAAAATACAAAAAAACATTTTATTTTAACATGAAAATATCACAAAAATTAGTAAGCCTGAGATGTAGGGTTTTGGTGAAAAACAAGAGGCTTGTAGTGTTTTGGCTGCTGATAAAGATGCATGTATTGATAGCTGGGGTGAAAAGCAGAAGAATGCACTTATTTCTTCTGCATGTCAGTATCTTCAAACACAGTAAGCCACATGCACCCTTCTTTCCTTGTGTAGATGCTGGTTCACCATGTTTAATTCCAGCGGAAGTGGATCTGACGTGGGCGGTCAGCCCCCTCCTTTACCAATGGCTTATGGAATTCACGTCCTGCACGAGAGTGGATATTTGCCCAACAAAACTCACAGTAATACTGCAGGCAAGTGACATTGGCACAAAAGAAAGGAGCAAACTTTCCACCGCATCGTGCGCCCTGGCATTCGTCACACATCTGGTCATCCAACACATATGGCTTTACCTCCACCTGTTGGAGTAAAACAGAAACAATTCTACTTAATACCTATTCCTACTTAAAAGTCGTATGAGGCCATTCAGGTTGTTCTGGTTTTAAAAAAAAAAAATGTCTGAAATCAGATGTATTAATGCCTTTATCTAACTAATCAGATATTACTCTCTCTCATTTATCAGCTACAGACCTATCCATACAGTAAGCAGAACACTTCAAGGCCGATCTTCAGAAGTACACTATGTATGTAATGTATAGCTACATCAGAACCTCCTCTTAATTCATTCTGGAAGATGTTCTTGGCAAATGATAATATGGAAGTACGTGTAGAAAAAAAGACAAACAAGCCCAAAGTCCTCCCAACTAATCTCATCAACTCCCAAATATACCCCAACATGGCACCCAATTCTATACTCTTTAGCAAGAAATAACTGAACATAGAAGAATGTAACCATTTATATATTAAACTTTTTTTTTAAAAAAACCAAACAAGTATAAGTCTCTGCACACACTACTTCGGTGTGCAAATTAAAAGAACTTTCTGCAGGCTGGAATACAGATCTTTCAGTACTCCTGTTCACTGTAAATTCACTCCCAATTTCTAAAATATGGTCAAATTTGGAGCTCCAGATTTCGGTCATTTATTACTTTCCCCTTTTTGTGGCTTTGAGCTGTACAGAAATTTGTATTCAATGCATTTCTGGAAATATTTTTTTAAAGACCATTTTGCAAGTCTACAAACTGCTAGAAACACCTGTCTTAACGTGGTTTCTTCCTCCCAAACTCATCTGACTGCCAGAGTGGAATAGTGGCAGGAGTCCAGTGGTAAATTTGCATTATGTCTTTGCGTAACTGAACTGTTACAGACTGCCATCAGACAGGAAGAACTTCATAATAAAACACAAAATGAGTTGACTCCATCATTAAGGAATGTATTGTTGTCTTCCACATTTTCTTCACCTTTTAAGATGGTATTTTCTGCCTTTTGTTGGCAAAAAGAGTTATTCCAGTTCATACTAAAACTCACTGCTGTAAGAGATTTTTTTCTGAGATACTATTACCTGAGAAGAATGCTTGCATATAGACATCGGCTTTATGTACTATACTCAGACAGAGTATGTTTGAAATAATGAGAACTTTAAAATGCTATTTTTTCCACTGTGTCTCCAGAGGAAAAAATTTACACGTACAGCTACCCACTGAAAATTTTAGCAGCAGAACAGCCTTCATTTTCTTAGCTCCAGAAGCAGAGGTCATACTTGTCATGGCAAACCCATCTCTGTTTAAAATAGAGTATGCTTCTTCCAGTAATCTATATTCAGTACAAGCTCTACTACTTATTTCACTACACAAGTTACACTCAAACTTTCCAGTAAACAGCTACCTTATGCACTAACTGTGTTTGTGGTTCAAAATTATTGAAAGCACAGAGCAGCACATATTTCAAGCTTTGGTGCATTAATGTGCCAAGATCAGTATGAAGATGATTTCAAATGTATTGGAGAAACACTGTGGGGAATGGAAGCATTACACAAAGTGGATGCAGACTGCTGGCATATGAAAGTTAACAACATTTTAAGGAATTGTTTGGAGCTGAAACTCCAAACGAGTTTCAAGGAAATGTTTGGAGCTGAGCTTTCATATATGATAAAACAGGATGAAGAGCACTTTACTGAAGAAAAACATCTGTTAGAGAAACTAAACATATCTACACATCAAAAGAACTGGAGAGAAGCTGCAGAGTACTTAGGTAAGGAAGAAGTTAAGATCACAGACAATGTTTGTTAAGTGACTGTGGCAAAGATTTCCAATTAAGGTAGGAAAAGGTATGTGCAAAAAAATAAAATGCTATAAATACTTTGAACTGAAGTTTGGAAGAATAAACAGGTGAACTGCAAAATTTAGCAATGACAAAAGACTTTTACACAGACAAAACTGGTTATGAAAAGAATGTGAAAGGGCAGCAGACCTATAGAAACTGGATATAACTGGTACAGAAAGGCCATGCTAAGGTAAAGCGTAAGAAAACAGCCGGCCTCTAAGATTTCAGTGAAATATGTAATATATTGCTTTATTGGCCAGCATACATACACATCTCAGATAAAGGCAGTACCCGAACTTGGACTATCTTCCTCCTTTACAAAAATAGTGGTTTACAGATTCATAAGAATTGCTTGCTCATCTATAAATCAGCAGCAATACTGATTATAGAATATTTTCAGGGCCTGAAAAGGCATTAGTTTTTGAACTCCATGGAGCAAAAAAAACCTATTTCTGAAAATAGATTTTTTTCATACTTTCAGAAACAGACAAGAGCTAAAGCGTTCCCTAAAAAGAGGCTGTTCTCTATTACTCCTCAGTAACACAAATAACTGGGTTGTATACATAGATATATAATTATATAAACAATAAGTTGTGACCATATGATTTAATTACAGAAGATGTTTCAAAAAAAATCAAGATTAAAACCCCCCTGAAATAAACAAAGACATTCACAACCCTTGTCTTTAAACCCTGTGACAGGGAAATTTCTTAACACACAGATTTGGTCCTGCTGTATTTTGCAAGTAAACACCTCAGGAGTTGCACACGTTTTTAAAAATAAGTAAAAACAAGGATGCTAAAAAAGTCCCCCAAATACCAGATTTAAGAGAATACTTGAGTCAAAAAATTAATTCTTAAGAATTAGAAAAGCAACGCTAAAGCAAGAACAAATCATAACAACCAAAACAGAAACTGTGAGAATTCAGATACTGAAAGAGAAAGCCTAGAACTTCCTTCCCTCTCCCCCGCAACCCCTCCAGCCCACGAACAGCTAACTACAGATACAAATTATACTTGTTTCTTCTTTTTTTTTTTTCCTCTCGTAATAGTGATTGAAGAAATCATTTGACTACTGTTTTTCTACATTAAGTCTCATGGATAAAACTCAAATGCTGTGCTTCTGAAATCTAGTATTTGGGGTAGACTTTGTGTTTTTTCCCCTGTCCAAGCTCCAAGAGGCCTGCAGCACATTCCCACTGTTTTACTGGAGATTTACTGCCCTTCTCCCTTTCAGTATTACACATTAACAAGTGATATCATTTTCTCTGCAAACAGCAAGCCCTGCCATTTCAGATGTCTTCTCAGCATCCAAAGAGCACTTAAAATCTCTCGTGATCTACTATTAAAAAAACCCAAACCAACAAACCAACCTAATTGGAAGCGCAGCCTTCAAAGGCATGTTCATGCCTTCTTTTCTCTTACGAGATGGCACTGCCAGTCTACCATATACTGCAAAGGACACACCCACAGGAAGAGGAAGACCAAGACGTAAGTGTCCTCTAGTTTACAGCATTCAAGTCCATGTCTCCCACCTTTGAGGGAGAACTAGTTTGGATAGGACTAAACTGTCTACCTCTAATTTTCAAGTTAGGTCACTTTACAGCCCAATGCACTAAAGATGGTTCCTGAAACACACTAAAAGCTACATCCGATTCTGAAGCTAGATGACCCATTTAGCATTTCTTTAGGAGTTCTGGATTCTGGTCCTTACTCCCATTTTGTCCAAGTACTCAAACGCAAGATGACTAATAGTTTTACTTCCCCTTACACAGTCACAGTGTCAAGGACATTTTTCCTGTTACATAACTAGCCAAAAGGTAGAGCTACGGCTTCAAGTCACAAGGACAGCAACCCCACCAGCAAAATGTAGCTCTCGCATCTTAACGTGAAGCCTAGTTGACTATTCACATTCAGTCACGCATCCTCTGGAAATGACCATGTTTGGCGATTTCAGCTCACTAGGCAACCAGTATCTGAGAGACAGATGTAGAGCTGTATTACTCTGCCTGTTTGAAAGGAGAGAAGTGCATGCTGCCTCCCCACAGCAGGCTTTTGTTAACTGTACTACTTTCGTTTTCCCACGTCTTTGATCTGTAGAGGAGACTGGACCTTGAACTACTTTACTTACTCAACCCTTCTTCCTCTAAGACCTTTTTTTTTTTTTTAAAAGAACATCTATTTATACCAGCAACTACCTCTACAGCTCTTGACATCAAAACTAGTGACACTTAAAACTGACATAATTTAGATGCCAGTTTTCTTTGCTACTCTTACACTTCTAATTAGAAAAAATGAAGTTGATTAGTCTTCTTAAGAGTTAGTTAAGAAGTTAGTTCTGCTTTAGCTAGTAAATCATCTGTAGCAACCAGAAATGCACATTGGTAAACGCTCCAAAGACTCTCTCAAACAGAAAAGATAAGACATTTTGTATTTTAGGTGTTGAGCTTGACTGATTTTCTGAAATGCTGAGCACTAACACTTATGGCTGAAATTAAGGGCAGCTGCAAATATAGAGCTAATCTCAAACCAATGAATACTAGAGTTTCCTATGAATGATAGATGAATTATTACAGTATTTGGTTTCATTAGAACAAGGGAGAGGAAAAGGTTTTTTTAGCCCTTTGCGCATACATAACAAAACCAGGAACTCCAGAATGGAAAGAACATATGGTCGAACATATGTCCAAGGAACAAACTGCTGCTTTGTGGAATGCATGGTGTTTGTTTGGGGGCATTCACGGTTTAACTCTTGGAACTGGTGGAGTTACGGGAATACTAAAAGAATGTAGAAGCTGGCATAAAAGACAATCAAATGCAATTTTACCACACCCTGAGAAGTTCCTTCACAGATCATCACTCATGTTTTTAATATCTGTGTAACTTACGCGTTTATCAATATCGCCATGCTGAAGTTGAACAAACCGAGCGCTGATGGCAGCAATATAACTCTGCTGATTGGAAAAAGCAACACGTCCAGCACCTTTTGGATATTTCAGCTCAGGGTCAGTATCAATTCCTGCATAACAAACTCCACCATAGAGACGGTCCATGATCATAGCCAATTCCACTATTAAGAAACAAAATAATGTTCATTTAAACTGTTCTTACAATACAAACTTTATATAATATGCTTGTATTTTAAAATACCAAAAATGTTAATTTTAATAATTATTTTTTTGCAACAGCAGATGTAACAGTAATAACAAGAAATATAAAACGTATTAAATCAGCTATGAAATACTCAGCAGACAGATCTTTCACACCATGGGTACATACATCTAAGGAACAATGGAATCGTAAGTCCTTGATAACCTGGAACTGAAATTCCAGGGCAGTTTGCTTCAGGGGATTACAGCAAGAGAGTTTTTGGGCAGGCACGGAATGTAAGCTGTATAAAATAGATCCACATGCCACAAATTCCTTGGTACGTGTTCTCTGGCTGTCCTAATGCTCTATGTCCTACTTGAATTTAAAGATGTAGTTAGCCTCTTTTCATCAGCCACACAGAGCTTGATTATCTCTACAGTGCTATGCTTACAATAGCAACTGAAGTTCATAGAAACAAAAATCTCAAATTTTACAGATCAAGTATTTTAGCAAGCCTCTAGTAATATTTTATACTTAATTCAGTTTTGAAATTTATTTAGGTGGAAAATACTAATGTATTAGGGTATAAAGGTGTCAGCAGTTATTGCTGTTCAATAGTTGTTTGAAAAGTCTCCTAAAGTTTTACTGCTTTGTGAAGGTAGGACTCTTATTTCACAATGCCATAAAAGTTTCATTTTCACATATACAGGGCATTTGGAAGCTAAGCATAAGAATGCATCCATTAAATTTATCACAGACATTCAGCAGAGTAATCTGGAGTATGTGGACTGAATTTAAAGAAAAAAAATAATCTGCAGTTGGAACATACTGTGTTTATGCTCATTTAAAGAGCTTGTGCTACAGTCAAAAGTACAATCTTAAAAGTAAAATAACAGAAAAGTTTGAGCATTGCAGGTCCAAGATAGAAAAATTCAAGATTCTTATACCCAAAATTTGTACTATCACTTCTTGGTTCTCCTACATCTTCCATCTGAAAGCTCATCTTTCTGTAAGAATAAAATTAATTACAAACTACAGAAGACTGATGAAGTCCAGGAGTCATTCTAATAGAAAACGGGATTGGAACCACTGTATGTCATGTTCCTACTTCCAACATTCACCTCAACCTACTTACTAGAAAGCCACCATGAAACATTGTAAAAGGCTACTGCAATCAATCTCACAAAGCAGACTGTCCAGGTTGTAGATGAGCCATTCCACAGCTATAGAAACATTTAATTTTTCCTTCACGCACTCCAGCAAGAGTCTAGAAATTGTCCTGCAAGCTCATATAGTGTTGTACCATACAGACTGTGCTAGCTCTGAATTTCTTCCTTTCTTTCTTGATTCCTACTCCTTCAAGTACTCCATCATTTGTGTTTTTGCTTTGTCTATATTAGCAAGAGCAGCTGCAATCTGATAGTAGTAGAAGAGCAGCTAATGCACAATGACAAGCAAGTACAAATACAGCTCCACATACTCATGAAGCATGGAAGAGAGGTTTTCATAGCATTATTTTAAAAACAAAACTCTTTCATGAAATAGTTTACATTACAGTCTTGCTAATATGATCAAAATCTTTTCTACAGCTTTAAACATGTAACAGTTTCCAGTAAACCTCAACAACTAACAGTGATTTATGGCCAAAGCCATAATTACTACAGAAATGTAGGAATACACAAATATTGTACTGTGGTTACAACTATCATGACAGTCTTCTTTTTTTGTATGTATATATCTATACCTATATCTAGCCATATGTAACAATACAAAAGTATGCATGGTTCGAATTATTTCCAATAATCTCCTACTTCTAAAAACAGACACAGATGATACTCACCAGCTCTTAATGGTCTAGGGACTCCTCCAACAAAAATTGTTTTTCGAGGATCAAGCGGCTGGGAACCATCCATCACAAAGTCACTATCACTTAGATTCCAGGGACGGATCTGAACCTATTAAATTGGGAAAGAAAACAGTATGCTACTTTAAGTTTCACTACATTGGGGATATATGTTCATCATCCTTTATAAGCTGTCAAACAGTCATAACCCCACTAGTTTAGCATGTCTAGGTGCTCTGTTTTGATCCTATTCATTCAAAACACTATAATTTTAAAATCACACAACTCTTCCAGATGTTGAGCTCTGCCAACGGTAGTTTGCTTTTGATTATTTTCGTCATCATTTCAAATGCAGCTTTAGACAGATGGCAGCTATAGCCCGCAGGCCATCTACTGTTTACTTACTGGCTTGTCCTTGATGGTAGGACTGGAAACACATAGATACAGCTTTCCATCTTCTTCAATGCAGGCGTCAATCAGGGCCTGAACGGAACTCTCTTCTTGGAACAGGAGGAACGCATAACCTGGAAAAACCCCAAACCAACTGATATTTTTTGTCTTATCTTTATCTTTCTTAATCATCTTTGCTAGTGACTTTTCTATATAAGTGTTTTTACTCCAAAAGTCAAAGAACATCAAACCAATTCTCTGTTATTAGTCATCTTCTTTAACTATATACTACCTTGCCACAATCAACAGAACTCCAGGGAAATACTTCTATCCTTAAAACAATTGTCAAAAAGGACTAATAACCAAATAAAAGCAAACATGTCTGCTCTGTCATGTACTGGAAGTCGAGGCTGAGCATAATGCATTGGCAGCAACAGACATTATACAATGAAAATCCGACTTGGCACAAATGACTAATCTCTATTCTAGAGATTAGATCAAAGTACTTTGTTACATAAGTGACCCAGCAAACCTCCCAAACACTACAAAAATAGGAATTAAAATGCTTATTTAATGCTACAGTAAAAGCAGTCAGACAAGCAAAGAACCTCACACATTAGAATACTTTAACAGTTACAGTACAATGATATATGCAAATTTAGTTACTTTACAGGTGCCCAATAGTGCAACTGGGGGTGTATTCTAAAACACACTAAAAGGAGCATAAATCCACATTTCTTTTTGAGATTACTACCAAGTGCGGAATTTTCACATGAAGTTATGTTTTATTACTTGGATGGAAAAGCAAATGTTGAAGCAGCTGCTCTAGAATGGGCTTGGCAAGAGGGAGCGTGGCTGCTTTACCAAGCCTTTTGGAAATGATACTGTTTTTCTGAGAGAAGCTAGTTAACCACTGGCAATTTCTTATTGCAGACACGCAGTGTAGGTCATGAAGGGAAAGACGGTAGGGTGCATCTTGAAGAGCACTAAAGAATCAATGTGTTAAGAAGAACATAAGATGAGAGAAACGACTGATTTTAGACATACGGGAACAAAAGCAGGATTTAAAGAAAAAGCTGTAAGGCTTACACTGGTCTTTCTAACAACTTGTTATTAATTTCCTGCCCCTAATACCACGGTCCTATCACAGCTACCTACATGGGACACGCGACAAGGTTTTATGCATTCTATACTTTTTTATGTAAATATTATTTAGTTTCCTAACAAATACACCTTAGGGAATATTTGGGCTTTGGCTGAAGCATTTTCTTGTGAAGTCTATTTTTCATTGCTGAACTATATTTTTTAGTGACAACCTCTTTAACTTAAGCTTAATTAATAATTACTTAGATTCAAAAAATCTGTTTTAACGGGGATATCTTTCAGTATTTATATTAGAATTTAAAATCCATATATTACCCATGCAAAACTCACTCACTGAATCAGGGCATGTGCAGACTGGCATGGGTGAGACCAGACCCGTGTAACTGTCCTTACTTGCATGGCAGCCAGGCACACGCATTCCAGTTTGAATGGAGAGTTCAGTGCAAGAATGATGGGAGTGCAGAAACTTGATTAATCAAAGGGAGGGCTAAATGCACATGATACTGACTAAGGGATCAGACATGCAGAGTAAGACTCACAGCCAGAAGCACATAAAGTAATTTGCCAGATGCTGACTTTTCATCAGTTTTTATCCTAAAGCAAATCAAGGGATTTGCCATATAACTCCTGATACATAAATACTGTCAGTGTCTTTAAATGATCTACCACCTGTAAGTCTGCAGCTATTAATATGCCTAACCATGGAAGCTTGTAAAAAGACAGAAAATTCAAATATAAGAACTTGACGAGGGAACAATTAGGAATACTATATCCTACCACACCTGAAATAAAAACAAGGAAAGCAATACCAAAACTGTATGTTAATACTGCTTTCTCAACACTATCTGCAAAATATGTACCATGTCTGGGTTCATCCAATTTTAAAGCATCAGACAGGCTTGTGTCATGTGCTTAGCTGTACTAGTTCTCTTCTGAAGACACAGAGAAAGTTAGGGTATAGTCTTTACTAACAAATTGGTCTGGCTACAGTTTTGCTCCGCAGCGCTAGTCCTTCAGTGGTTTACAAGGCACTTTAGTTTGCTCCCCAAGTCTAGTCTGGAGGAAAATAACCAGTTCGCCTGGAGAAGAAACCTGGCTAGAGATAATTTACTCAGGTCTCATATTTTATAGTCATATACAGACACAGCCAATCCCTTCCAAAGAATGCTAGGCTTGCACAGTCTGCATCACTTGCCCTGGATCACGGTGCATTTCCTGGCACAAATCAATTACACATTGGCCACATTGACTTCTCCAAAGAACACCAGTTACATAGGCAGCCAGCCTATATTCATTAGCTAGAAAGTGCCTGCAAAGACAAATTACACTCTTATATTAGGCATTTCATTCAGACATCATAAATTAAGGCTCTTCTTGTTACTACAACTACCACACGCCAACAACTGTATGGCACAAACTTTTATTCTTAACCCTTTCTGCTTTCTCAATATATGCTTTTATTGGATTACTTTTCACCTCAACATCCATAACTCATGAACTATTGCCGATGCTTAATGTCTGCAAAGCTAGTATGGTGGTGGTAAGTTGCTTGCACAAGTATAATGAAAAAGATCAAGTGCCTAACTAGTCTTTTTGGAGTCGTACTGAACTACAGTTACCATCTGTGATAGAAAGTACATGTCACAGTGAAACATGGTAGAGAGGTAGGGTGAAGAGTAGGAGGTGTTTTACTGTACTACAAAACAGCTTAACTCCCTAGTTTCTTGTTTCTTTGGTGTACCACATCAGTCATTTAACAGCTTCACAGCCAACAGCAATGCAAGTCTGTTTACAATGGAAAAGCAAGCTACTCTAATAATTTTCTTTGAAAGAAGCCGCTTCATACCTTTGGGTCATATGTACACCAACAGTAGCAGGTCATGATCAGTTATTACTTGCCAAGAGACAAAGCTTGTATGTTTTGTACATATTTCACAAGGTAAAAAGTATTAGATGAAACACAGTCTTATAAAAATTTCTTGTTCATGTGCACCCACAGTAGAATTTAGGCCTCCTGTGGGAGACAAAGCTTAGGTAACCCCTGTTTGTGTTTATCACGACTAAATTCCTCTGCATAACACTGGAACTATTAATGCTCCTGTTTTCAAAGGGAACTAGTGTGAGTGACTTTGATAATAACTGTCCTCAGAAAATCACCTCAAATAATAAACGAATCTTTCTGGAGATGATACTTTGCCTTAGAACTACATTCCCTGATATCTAAAGATACTGCACTGGTTATAATCATCCATACTCTGAGTTGACAACTTTCTTAACCAAAAAAGACCAAGAAATTAAATATAATTTTCTTTTTAATGTATTGAGTCAGCAATGGAAACAGAAAGCCCATCAGATAAGTTTGAAGAGTCCTGGCCATATTACCAAATTAAACCTTCGTAAGAATTAAAAAACCCAACAAAACCAACAACAACCATCCTCCTGCAACTTATACGCAGAATCAGTACTTTCATTTTTTTGTATTTATTCCATAAAGAACAAATCAAAAGTAAAGTATTCTGGACTAGATTCACTCCGGTGGCTAACACAATTTTCTGAGCAAGGTGTAATTTATTTCATAGTAATATGGAAGGTTCCCAAGAGGACAAAGGACACTTCTTCCGCCATGCATAAAAATGTAGAAATCAAGAGAGTTAGCTTTACAGTTAACTGCTGTTGCTAGTGGCTTAGAGGAGTCACGAAAATCACTGCAAGCCAGCACAGCACTGTCCATATCAGTCAGTACAGCTCTATTTTGTTTTGGGGTTGGTTCATCTACTGCCCTGACAGACTCTCCCTAGAGGAAACTAAATGGCCCCAGTGCAGTACAATTCTTTTCCACAGAATACTGTGCCTTAGCTTAAATCAGAAAGAAACAGTGTAAACTGCAGGTTAATACGGACAACTGATCTACATTTCAGGATGGGAATAATTCACATTTGGCCAGGACAGACAACATTTAATCTATTCCTCTTTAAAGAGATCTCATCACCACATTAATTAACATTTAATCTTTAAAACATAAATCTTTCACTCATTCCATTTAGTCATTTTTGATGGAGAATTAACTCGAAAACACACTTGAGGTGAAGAAATGCAAGCTGATACAATTGTACCACAGCTATTAACTAAGGTACTTTTGAGTAGGAGAGAGCAGGTTTCAGTTCAGGACCCAAACACCTACTTTTGTATTTCTGCAGTGACTGTGTTTAAGCTCCTACTGTATTCCAGACATCCAGTTAATGTAGTCAGTGGTGTCTGGACGGTTACTCAGCCAACCAAGTGGGACACGGAAATGCCTAGCACCATTTATCCTCTATACTTCGCCTAACTTTCAGCTGGTGCTCCAGAATAGTGCGGGGCTTCAATAGGTGCCACGCCACATTTGCCAGACCTGTGTAAATCTTTTAGATATCCTTGGTTTGAATAAATAAATCAAGCTCAATGTGCTTATGTTACAGTGACCTGAATAGCCCTCTATACTCCACTGAGTGTATTGGCCAGATTCCCATTGATTAAAGGAAGCTTAGACACTAATCACACATGAAGACACCTACAGTTACTTGCCTGAATCCAGAGTTCAATCCTACCCAGTGTGATCAAATAAGCTGGTAACAAGTTGAACAGAACTTGGATGGACCTGGGGTTTTGCTTCTTAAACTAGAAACAGAACACTTTCAACCTAATTGTTTCAGTCAGTTCTAAATTAGCAGTTAAGAACCTTGAATAAGTGAAGCTACTGCACAACTGCTGTGATACAAGGCAATAGAAACACCCAGACAATTAGAAAAGGCTGGGGATAGTGTCCTGTTTAAATCAGATTATCCTCTGTTTGATACGGACTATAAATAGTACAGAGCACACAAACAACTGGGCATATTTTGAAAGGGTTTCTTTGGATTTGCATATCCTCACAGCACCATTTCTTTGCGAGCTTCATTATCGTAAGAAGGAGTCCTCACCTCAGCAAGTTGCTTTAGACATGTGTGTTGTTTCATAAATAAGTGTATTTGCCAACTACGTAATAACAGGAGTTATGATAAACAGTGGCAAGTCAGAAAGGAAGGAATTCTCCATTACAGTTGGCAGATCACTTACAGACTTTGTACTTTGATCTCAACAGAACAATTTTTTTCTGCTTCAGAACAGAGTTTCCTTGTAAGATTAGTGTGAAGTTCTTAAAAGTCCTGTTTTCTTCAGGCCTAATTTTGTGGTGAACCAACACAAAACGTAATTAGTTAAGAACAAGCAGTTGGTGTTTCTCAGGAGGCAGCCAGCCTTGATGGATCAGGACACTTTTCGTATTTCTTCAAGCAAGGAAATACTTATTATGAACTTGGCCTTCCCTCAGGACTTTTTGTAATCAGAGAGCCTGGAAGGAACCACAGCCTGGAAAACTGAACAAGAGTTTAAAACAACAACAAAAAAAAAAAAGCAGGCTGTATCTCTTCACCACAGAGAAGACTTACGTAAATCAGTTCAGAACTGGGTAATTCTGTGATGTCTTTGGAAAGTCATACTATGTCAAATCTCTCATGAAACTGAACAAACAAAAATACGTACACTGACTTGACTCCATGCAAAGTAACAAATTAGAAGTTGGAGATTAAAAGTAAAAAGCAAACAGTAAAAAAAAAGAACTCCTTGGGCTAATATAGTATGTATTTCTAAATTGCTAATTACTGATCAATCTCAAAGCTTTCTTAGTATTTAGCCTGTCTTTAGCAGTTTCAGAGTTCTTAAATATATGTCTATACAGTTCTTGCCTGCACATGCAAGTAATACTTTAGACAGACAATTTTTTTAAGAAGTTCTACAAAACAATCATGGGCCATTTCTATTGCACTGAAAAAAACAGATATAAACAGTAATATTCAGCAGTTAATAGTAAGCTATATTTCCAGAGTATCTACATAGATAACCCTATACTGTATTTTAAATGTGTTAGACTACATTATAAAACAATATTGAATAATGTGGTTAACTGAAAATGAGAGTAAAGTTTTAAGACTGAAGAACAGTAAGTGCTACTACATTCCAAATAGGGATCAGTTAATGATGGGAAATCAACTTAACACTTAGTTTGCAAGTGTTTCCTGAACTAATTAGATCAGACTGAAGTTCTTCTATCTGTATTTTCTGCTTTTAAAAAGCTCTGCTTAAAATACAGGGGTTTTTTTGTTTGTTTGGTTTTTTTTTTTCTCCTGGAAATTCATCCTTAAGATGTTCAGACACCAAGACAGGACTATCTCCTTGGAAAGGAATGCCAGAAACCATTCCTTTCAGGTAAAAATATACTACATCTTCCCTCTTCTATATAGTCATTGCAGACTGTAAGTTGCATCTTCCTCAATGAGTTCCCTCAAGAATTTCTCTTGGTAATTTATGAAGAGATATGCACTCCTTAGGATGACCAAATCTAACTTGACAGTAGCTTTGTGTTTCAGGCTGACAATCAAAAAAGCCAAAGTGTCTTTGTTTGTCTTAGAATTTCCATGTAGTGTTCATATATACCATTCAATACTTTCAATTCCTTTTCCCACTGCTTAGAGAACCATCCCAGATAATAATGCTTGTCTTCCCCAGCATACATGGTCAGATAAATAAATGAAGAATCAGTTTATAAAGGCACTATGCCTACTTTTGTCAGTTCCAGGGAAGGAATGAATTGCTGCATTCTCTACAAAATGAATAATCTCTGCATTGCTTTCATATCTGGATCAGATTTTTGCATTTATTTTACATGTACCAATACATGATTGAACATGCACAGAGATACGCTACATAATTTAATTATTTAATGCATTGAATGACTTTTCCAACACTTTAAGTGATATTAAAAAAATCTAGTCTAACAGCAACACTAGAAAGTTAAAAAAAAAATCAGTATTTAATCACTTACTAGTGCTTCAGTAGGAAGTTCACATCCTAAAACTGACATAAACATAACATTGATTATCTTGATCAGATACCCAAATGCATCCTTCTGAATCCTGCCTGTAACTTCCTACGAAATTTTTTATCTACAATTTGGTTTTAAAAGTTTGATCAAATTTCAGTTTTGGAAACCAGATAGAAACACAAATACAGAACTTAGGATTAATGACACACACAATTATGTAATGCTGATCTGATATATAGGAAATTAGAACATGGAAGATCCTTCAGGAGTCCAGCACTGAACCAGGCACAATACTAAAACACTCTCGGCTATGAGACTTGGCATATAAAGGAACCATGTCTGAACCTGCATTGAAACTGTAGAATTAACTGTTCACAGGAATTGTAAATTACACCCTTTGGAAAAAGATGAGACAGTTTCACAGAGTAAAAATTGCACTCAGTGACAGATCAAACCTTCCACTCTCTTACCTTTTGGTGGAAAATATGACTTGCTTTCTGCTTTGTGAGGCCAGTCTACTACCAAAGGCCCAAATCGTCTGAAGCTAGCAGTAATTTCATCTAAAAACAGGTAAAACACTTGCAATTAAAATAAGCGACATAACTCAATGAAAAAGTACTATCAATGAAAGATCTTTGTTTCTAGCAGACTGACATTTCATGGAAAAAAAAAGGAACACAATTTTCAACTTTCATGAACAAAAAACTCAAGTAGACACATCTTCCAAAGTGTTAACATTTACGCAAAATGGTGATTTTAACCTTCTATTTGTTTTTTTATTGCTTAATAACAGCAGCATTTCAGAAGCATATGGGCAACTAAAGGCAGTGGAGAAAATTGGTGTGGTACTTCCTTAAATTCAGGATCTGGTTTGAATGCAATCAAAACAGTTTACTGTTTAGTGATGTACAGTTCACAGCTTTGTTGGTAGATACTCATATAATAAATACCACCACAATTAGCATGCTAGCTGTTTCCAGCAGATATCATACACAGATAAGGCACACTATCTTGTAAAGCACCTCTAAATAGGCAAATTTATTTTACTATGTAAAAAAAGTTTTTTACTATGCCCCCTGTGCAACTTTGTGAGGTCTTTCTATTCCAGCCACTCCTTCCTGTCATTGACTGTAAAAACCTTGGCCATGAGGAAGAAATTAAACCACTCTAAACTGTACAAGAGCAATAACTCATCAAACATAAATATGCTCCATTTATTTCAGTTGCACCCTGCCGTCAGCATATAAACAGACAGGAAAGAAAGAAAACATATTTCCATGTGTCTATGTTTAACATTTGTATTAAAAAGCAAGAGTACACATTGGAATGAGAAGTTAAAGTGCATCAAAAAGCTAAAGTATATTAAAAGAAAGTACATAGCAGGGGAGCGTCACAATGAAGATGAAACCAAAATACAGTCTTTCCATATCTGAAAGTTAATTAACCACAGACAGCTTGTTTGGTTTGCAAGTTACTCTAGGATTACAATGAACCTTGTAAAGAGACTTCTGTTTACATTACAAACCTAGCATGTATTTTACATTTATCTGCACAGGAGAAACCTAATATTAAACACCATGATTACTTCAAATCAGCACTATTGTACAAAGCACTTCCAACTGCATCACATAACAATCTGAACTTCTGTGGTAGATTCTACATTTAATGCATCGCAGAGTGCTCTGCCACTTGACCTTCCTCTGCCTTAGTTTCTCTATTTATGAACAGGAATAATAACCTTTCTAAAGCACTTCTGAGATCTTCAGGTAACAGTAAAACAGAATTTGGAATTCAATTACTAATAGAAGTTTTCTATGAATAGAGAATAAAAGAGGCACAGATAGAGAACGATATCAAGGGCTAAGATGTATTTGGAAGGAATATGCAAGGTAAGCAGGAGCACAAATTCTAGGCATCACAGGCAACTCTACAATCTGCAAGTGCAGAATCAGAGGCAACTGAACCATCTCAAAACCAAAAGCGATGGATGACGTCAAATGATATTAAGCTTAACACATCCATCAACTGTCATAAAGAAATATATATAGTTGTAGCTTGTTACATGACAACATTGTTTTGCTGGGTGGATTATTTCTACTACTTCATTTAAGTTTTTCAAAATGTCTCTTTCTCCCCCCCTCCACATTTAGTTTGCTTATCAGGCAGCTCACCTTCATCAATATCTGGTGGAAGACCTCCAACAAACACTTTCCGAGAAAAACGCTCAATTCGTTCTCCATTCTGATGAGCTGAATAGCAGGTAGGTGAATTCAAGACTCCAACTTGATCACTATGACCATCGTCCAGCAAACCGTCATCTATTGGGAAGAGGGAAGAACGGCCTTAAAAAGAAAAGATAATAATATACATTAAAATAATTTTGTGGCAGCACATAGTTAATGTAATTTCAGAGAATGGACGAATACAAGTCTGGAAAGTAAAAATGAAAATACCAAGATATTAGAAAAATACATATTAGTTTAAAGAAAAATTAAGAAAATGAAAAAAATTAAACTTCAAAAAGGAAATTCAAGATCACAAGCTGACATCGTTGTAAGTATAATACTTCATACTATATTACATTGTAGTTACTCTGCTGCATCCAGTACGAAACTAGTAATTTGTTTTTTTACATAAAGGGTCTTATTTATGAAGAGATCATATTAAGGGCTGCTTGAGTTTCATTAGTCTGCCCTTGGTTTAGCTTCAAGTTAAATAGGTAACTTCCATCACCTGAATGACTACTGCATGTCTAAAAATTTTAGACTGTAATTGAACAGAGGGAAACAAAAAACATATACAATAAAAAGTTTCAAATAGGTATGTTTTCTCTTCTCTTTTAATGGCATCTGATGCTGATAATTTAAGAACAGATTTAATTTCTAAGAAAGCAAAAGAGAATTTTAATAAATATGCAAAACGTAACACTTGTAAAGTGAGTCACGGTGCTGACTTATCCTTCTCGTCTCAAATTTACCACAGTTTTGGAGGGAAGCCTTGTGGCGGTTCCTAACATGAAGCAATCAGCAGTAAGATTATAGTTACCCTGAAAAGCAAGTGTAAGATCTGAGAAGTTCACAGGATGGCTTTGCAAATGCAAACTGATCAAAACAGATGCATAGATGGCAGGGGGAGTGAAAACATAGTAATTCTGTCCCACTTATTTCCCCCTATTTCATATTTACAAATTTTAGAGAAGT
Source organism: Ibidorhyncha struthersii (assembly GCA_013398815.1). Taxonomy (NCBI): domain Eukaryota; kingdom Metazoa; phylum Chordata; class Aves; order Charadriiformes; family Charadriidae; genus Ibidorhyncha; species Ibidorhyncha struthersii. The sequence continues at coordinate 999,821 of VZSZ01009556.1, forward strand.
CCCAAACGAAAAAACTTGGGAAGGCCAGGATATGCATCTTAGCTTATTCAAACTTTCACTGCTTTAGATTAGCAACAGAAAGATTAGTGACAGTCACAAATTCAGAAGTCAGGTTTTTAACTGCAAAAAGCCCAAAAATAAATATTTTGTGAAGCAAAATACATCCTCCACATCACCATTTCTTCTGAAGTGCATTTTTTCCTGTTTCACTCACTTTTATTATGCTGCTTTCAAAAAGCAAGCAAGCAAACAAAACCAAAAAACAACCTAGCACACTTTTGGGAAGCAAGCTTATTTTCCATCTCAAATAGCCAACTTCTTCCAGATTCACCCACTGCAGATTCATACACAGGAGCAGTAGGTCCCTGACAGCTGAGTCTGCAGTACCTTTGCTGTGAGCCATACTGCAGTCTCTTTTTATCCCCTCTCAGCGGAATAGTACCAGGAAAGCTCTTTAGGAACACCTGCAGACATTGTGCTGATAAGCTAGGGGTGAGAGCAGTATGAAAGCCATTCACCCCCAGAAGACCACCTGAGAATCAAGTGCTTAAAGACAAGGCTGGAGAACAGACAGCAACCATCATGACCAATGACCTATGTTGTGGTAATGCCTAATGACCCTGATTGGGTATCTAAATCCATAATAAAAACATAGTACATTAAAAATACCAAATGAAAACATAAAGACAATAAAAAAGAACCAAACATAATAAAACATCACGAGGATCACAAATGAAAGCAGGACCACAGGATTGTATGAAGTAACAAAGACTGTAACTACAACATCTTTATGGTGGCATTTCACATTTATGTCTTAAGTAGGCATCCGATGAAAAGGAGCACGATAAATGCAAAAATCTGTAGCAGGCTCCTCCCTTCCATGTGGAATGGTGATACGCACATTTGAGAACATGACTAGTGGGGAGCAACTGATGGCATCCTTGCTTGTATCATAAGGATGCATTCAACAGCAATGTACACATCAGTGGAGCGACTTTAAAAGTGGAAGCATGTAGCTGGTGCTCAACGGGGCAGAAAAGTGAGGAAGCAAGGGAGAAACAGGAAGTTAACACCAGTTGGAAGAAGCACCCAGGCAGATTCTTCCTGTAAATCATCTACTTGGACTTAAGAGGAGCAAGATCATGCTATGAAGACTGCAGCAGCTGAGTAATGTCAGTTATGAAGACTAGTAAGAATGATCGGATCTTAAACATGTATACAAAGAAATGCTAAGATTTGGTTACACAATCAAGAAAGGGGGATGTAACAACAGATTTCTGAATTACCAATGTGAATGATGGAAAATACGGAACTGTATCACAGTGACAGTGAAAGGAAAAAGTGGCTAACAGAAGAAAAAACACTCAAATTGGAAGAACTCACAGGAACCTGCAAAAGTGGAATTTTCACTAATATACGAGTTATTCTTAACATCTTAAATCTAAAATGACTGAAATTTAACTGGGTTATCTTTATAAAAAGCACTGGATTTGCTCTTTACCTGTGCAAGTCTCTAATGCAGAAAAAAAGAAACAAGTGACTTAAAAACATGCCAATTTTAATAAATTTGTTGATGTTATAATATTGCCACAAAAGCATTTAAGTGTGTGTGTGGGGTAAAGTTTTTTTCTGTTTTTTTAAAAAAACAACACAAAATTTATACTTAAAGGAGGTGTCTCTGGATCATGAAAATTACGGTTTTGTGTTTCTCTAAAAGTACTTAAGACGGTTCCAACTTAGAATATACACAAGTATGTAGGGGGAAAACTAATCAAACAATAATTCTCAGAATAATCTATTTCATACCCACAGACCAATGTTAAAATCTAAGAACAATGAGAATCTAAGGCTCTCTTCCCAGTACAAATTAAACCATCAGAACACGTTCTGAAGTGATACCAGAGAGATCAGTTTTAACGTGGGTAAAGGCTTGTCAAAAGCACTGTAGCTCCTGAGAGAGCTAAGATGACATAGAGGACAATGGATTAACACTAAAATTTAGACTAACATAACTAACACACTAGACTACTAATACTTTCTTGTCCCTCCTCTTCACTTTTAAGTCTCAGATGAAGACAGCAAAAAAAAAAAAAAAGGTAGTTTGCTAGGCTTTCACATTCCTCCTGATGCCTGTGAATTAAAAGGATAAGCCCTTTAAACACTCGCTGCTTTTTGGTTTATGACAGTGAAAAGAATTAAGAATCTGCCAGGAATCATTAAAACACGTGTGCACTCTTACATACATTGACCATGATCTAGATCATCATTCCTCTCTACATTAGGGCTACCAAGCAACCAGTTATGAACCAGTACAGAGATCAAGAGAGAGACACATGAACTTACGTGTATGTTGTGAATACTGGAAGCTATCAAAGATCTTGATGTTTTTGCTGCACACTCTACATGGTCTTTATAACAACCACAGGTCACATCCTCACATACTTAAATCAGTATAGCTTTTCCAAGGTCAGTGAGCATATATTGGCTTATACTACGAAAATCTGTTTACTATTTCTAAGAGTTGTCTACTAGATTTCTTGCTAAGTTTATGAAAGGCTTTTAGTTTTCCCTCTGTATGCTATCACTTCTACAGAAGCAAAAGAAGATGTTAGAAGAACAACTAGCAGACTATATGCTTTTAAAAGGGGCAACAACTGCAAGCAGTAGCCATTAGCATGAAATAAATTATGATTAGAACTAGTGTTTTAACTGGTTAAAGGATTTGTAATTCAAACTCTAAAAAGAAAGATCAATGATTGTAACAATCCAGACTGCACCCCTCCTTCCCTCACACCCTCCATCTTCCCCATACTAAGACAACATGCAGATAAGAATTTATAATGAACAATCTGGATTAATTAATCATAATGATCAGTAACAGCTCAATGAGAATTAATTGTACTGTAACAAACAGAAGTGAATTACCTCGTCTTCGCCCATAACTCCTTGCTGCATGCAAACAAAGGACAAATTGTAAAATGTCAAATAACTGTATCATGCCCACATATTAAAATATTTAAGATACAAAGAACTATGTGGGTGAGCGATAAGTAAAAATCTTCATTGGTATTCGCTACTGATAATTGTAGATGAGAACGCATTAAACTAAAGTCTCACTTAAATACCATACTATTTTACTACTAAATTGAGGTTAGCACCTGCTGTACAGAACATATTTGAAAATATTTCACCGTGTCTTTATACTTTATTTTAACTTCATGTTAATTATGGATGCATAAATTATAGTAACTTTGTAATTCATCCTCACAAATGTGATTTGTATCTTACATGAGTGTCTAAATAACACACCAGGTACTAAAATCGTAAAAGGAAAATATTACTTTAAAAAGCATGTAGCAAACATTAAATTAATCCCAGAAACATCCTGGTCCATGGAACAGTTTGTACAGTCCTTTGCAGTGACAATACAAATGCTATAAGCCGTGACCTTTCTTTTTCATGAAAAGACCTAGCAGAAAATTAACCGCAAGGTTTTGTTTGAAACAAAAGACTCCTTGTGGTAGCAAATAAAATCAGGGCACAAGTCACAAGAAATAGCATTGTATCAAAAACACTGCACAAAGGCAAAGCAACAATTTCTGACAGACTGCAAGTAAATCCAAGATTTTCCTAACTTCTGAGTTTTGCAAGATTCTTAAAGAGATCATGCTTATAGCTACAGTTCAGAAGACCTAGTGATTCCTTCTCTGCCTGAAGGCTAGGAAACTAAAAATAGACAGATTACTAACACAAAAACTATTAAGCTGCATGTAATTTTAGTTACGTTTCCACAAAGTATTTTCAATTCCTGTTTCACAGACTTTGTATCTGAGAAAGATTACTTTAATCATTGCTGCTCTGTAGTTAAATATCCAAATAGAAAACATCACTATAAACCATAATGTTATAGCGATGTTTAAAGATTACTGTGTCTCAGCCATTATTGTTTTGATTTTCCTAGGACTCCATGCATACATCTCTCCTAAAAAGCAACTGTGGTTCTGGGATACTGAAATACATGCAGCCTCATAAACTTAGTGATTCATAATTGTCATTCACTGTTCCGTTCTAATATTATTAAATACTTATATCCTGGTACCTCCTATTTGCACAGGGGTTGTCAAAAATTTTAGTAAGTGTAGTAGTGGGTTTGTTTGGGTTTTTTTTTTTTTTGCTTTGTCATCTTGATTCCTTCCCATTAGGAATTCAGTGGATTGCTTATGGAATTCTAAAAATCTCTCTCCTTGGTTTTTCTTCCTTAAAACTCTTGATTTGTTACACAACAGTCATCATACTCCTATCCAACTTGCATTGAACTCACTTTCAAATGTATTTGCTTTCATCTGAAAGAATTACTATTGATGAGAACAGTCTTTTGCTTAAAGTTTTTCAGATCCTCCAACATTCTACTAGTAAGCCAAACCAGAAAAGCTCACTTTCCGAAACATACTTGGGTATCTAACCAAGTGGAAATAGCTGAATTCAGATTTCCCACATCAAAATAGAATCCACAAAACGTAACGTATTCTTCTATGTGGTTAGTTCTCTCATTAGTTGCTGCTGCACGGGGAAACTAATGCCCAACTTCAGACTTGTTTTCCTCTGAAGCCAGGCACTTCCAAGACACACAGTTCTATGTCAGTGTTGCAGCATGTACAAATCTTTTCTGACTCTTGGCCAAAGTGACTCCCACATAGCATTAGCAGTAGCGTCACTAAGCCCTCATCTAACCCCCCAATAAACCTTTTTTTTTTTTCCTTCCACAAATAAAACTAGAGTAACCACGGAAAATTCAAGTGCATCACATCCATAGCAATGACTGCAGTGCCATGCTCTCTCTCAACAAAAAAATATACAAATGCATAATAAGCACCTTTTGGCACAAGCCTTAGTAATTCTCCTCTTCCACCACTTCTGCTCCTTTCTGCCCACCAAATCAGCTCAGCTATTTTCTTACATTTTCATAGTTAAGAGAAGCTGATGTGCATAAAAATATTTTTCTTACAGAAGACCTGAACTGTTTTTCTTTGAGCATTTAAAAATAAACAACAGTAATTTTAAGGAGAAACAAAAAAGGGTTATTAAAATGCTAAAAAAAACCCAATGCAATTCAACTTAAAAGGGTAGCTGCTGCAATATTTTTATATATATATATATGTATGGAAATTACAATGATGTACCAAAGTTATATGTGTATTCTTTGCTTCAGCAAAATAATGAAATCAGAGAAAATGGGAAAATAATTGTACTTCATGTTGTCACTTCATTTACTTTACTTGTATGGCAAACCCCCTTCCCTGATATTTATCTGTCTTGTCTATTTAGATTGCAATGCTGTTTGGGCAGGGATTTTCTGGCACTTTGTCTAGAAAAATGTGATCCCATTCTTAAGAGAATTTGTAGGCACTGCTGCAATAAATGTGTTCATTAACATAAAAATGTAGGTTTTGCAAAACTCATTATTTTTTCCTATTTTTATCCAGATTTTAAGACCACAGTGCTTATATTATAGGTAAGTTGTTTAAATAACAGTAAATATGAAGTCTTGCTATTACTAAAAATACGATGCTAGAGCAAACATATTTTACCTTCGTGAAACTTCAGTATTTTAATCTCTCCCCGTTACGTGTATATATATACACATATAAAACCGTTTCTTTCAAAGGCCAAGTAATACTTGTGAAAACAGTTCCACCGAATCAAACTTTTAGTACATTGTAAACAATGGGATTGTTCTTTCTGAAGATATTAGATTCAATCAGAAATATTTCTGTATTTATTAAAATAACATGCACCTGTAAGCTATGGGATTATTCTTTCTGAAGATATTAGATTCAATCAGAAATATTTCTGTATTTATTAAAATAACATGCACCTTTCAGAGCACATAGGCTTACAGTGCATGTGGTCTGTATAAATATACACATTATATATATTATAGATTTAGCTATACATACAGTTTATATATATATATATCAGAAAGCTTCAGGGAGACCTTATTGCAGCCTTTCAGTACTTAAAGGGAGCTTGTAAGAAAAACGGGGACAAACTTTTTTAGCAGGGCCTGTAGCGATAGGACAAGGGGTAATGGCTTTAAACTAAAAAGACAGCAGATTCAGACTACATATATGGAAGAATTTTTTTTACAACGAGGGTGGTGAAACAGTGGCACAGGATGCCCAGAGAGGTGGTCGGTGCCCCATCCCTGGAAACATCCAAGGTCAGGTTGGACAGGGCTCTGAGCAATCTGATCTCTTTGAAGATGTCCCTGCTCATTGCAGTGGGGTTGGACTAGATGACATTTAAAGGCCCCTTCCAACCCAAACTATTCTATGATTCTATGTATTTAATATATACATCTACACAACTAGTGCATATGTTCAGATAAACAACTGCAGGGGAGACAGCCCTTTGGGAGAGGGCAGACACTGTAGGCAAATAATTGATTTACAACAACAGAAAAAGGAGACATTCAATTTCTTCTTTCCTTCCTGAACTCATTCAAAGAGTAAGTCATACAAAAATAATTTTTTTTTATCTTTTAGTCTATAAAGCTGGCTATTTTAATTAGCCAAAACCTCTGAAAGATTTCAAATGAGTGAGAAACTACAAGAGATGCAATTTTATTCCAGAAAATATAAATTGGGCAACACATGCAAGAAGTATAATGATGCCCAATAAAAATGAAGTCAAATAACGTTGGAACATTCCAACATTGAGTGCTGTATATACAATAAAGACATTCCCTTATACTTAAAACCTTCTGTTTCTATATCCCTGAAGTTGCATACTAATAAGGCTTAAACCTGTCAAAAAATTAGTATCTCCTTTTCTGCAGCTTGAATCAGCTCAGAGACAGAAATACGAGAGAAGTAAATACACTTTTTGTGCATGTTTATCTAACATCAAGACAATATAAATATAACTTTGAACATTATGTGAGCAATACTATCACAGAGATAGTAAATGTATCATTTCTATTTTATTCAGACACATATTTCAAATATATACCAGAGATCAAATACGTACATATTTAAATAACTCAACTGAATGACTGAGCTGAATTCAAAGTATTATGTTGTATAACAGGGAAAACTACTAGACAAGCTTCCTATATTTAAAATATAAAGATACCTGCAAAATTTATGAAAATCAAGTAAAATGCTATTTGTCACTAACACTCCTGATTTCACGATCAAATGGTGACAGTGAAGTAACGAAGCCTTTTCATTAATACTTACCTGTAATTTAAAGAAATCCATAAACAATTATGGCAAAAATTTCCCAAGAGTCTAGACTCAAGGAGGTAGGTGCCTAATTCCCATTTTATTCTATTGGATTTGAGTGCCTAAATTCTATTAAGATTTCTTTAGAAATCACATCTTTATAGTTTTTAAGGTTGAAAGAGATTGTTATAACCATTCAAGTCTGGCATGCCTAACAGACTACAGAAACTCATTTAGCAATTCCTGTATAGGAAGTGTAATAACTTCTGTTTGAAGTAAAACACCTTTTTTTAGAAGCGCAACCAGCTATAGTATCTTTAAGATGGAAAGTCTAATATTCCCTTTCTAACCTAATCGAATGGTGAACTATTTTTCAATAGCCATTAAAAAAAATTCAATGCATTAAAACTATAGAAGGGGGTGAACCCTACAATGGGGAAAAAAAACACCCTACACTCCAACAAATTGGACTCTTGCATTATTACTTGGTACAGATAGGTTCTAAGTCAGCAGTTAAAGATGTACTCAGGTAAATCCATTCTCAAGTATCTTTTTTTTTGACTTTTGAGAGATAACAGCCATTAAAAATGCATTGCTTTTTTACAGCTTGAGCTGAAACAGATATATATATATCAGATATATAATTCATTAAAACATATAAATCAGCTTTCCTTTGGTTCACTTCATTAATTTAAATAATGAAAACTGTAAATATTAATATTAGGTACAGTTCAGTACGTACTCTTTAAATGAGCTGGAAAAGATCCATCACCTAAGAAGAGAAAAAACTAGCTAAAAATAAGATTTATCTAGAAGTGCTTAGTCTTAAAAGGGTTTAGGAACTCCAGCCTGGCTCATGTCAGAACTTTACTGGGATCCAGAGACACTAATCCACTAAAATCAAGCCAACTAAAATCCAGTGAGGGTCATGATCCAGTGTTGAATATTACTGCCCACATAGATGGGCCCAGGATCCTTAAAAATGTTGGTGTGTTTCTTTCATGAAGGTCTGGTATTCCTGCTCCTCCTCGTAGCGACTGAAAAACTTACTGAGAAATTAAGGGACAAATGTGAGTCTCTGAATTACCAACTCTCCCCTTCCCTATTCCTCCCTCCAAGGCACCAATTACAGGGCTACAGGGAAATATTAGCTTGAATCCACTTAAACAGAGAAGGGAACTAAAGTCTACAACTTTATCAGCAAGTGCCCAAGCCGTAAATCTCATTACCGCACATTTGGAGGAAGCCCCTCAATTCTTGCTAAGAAAGAAAGGTTGTGCAGAGTCTAAGCAGCTCGAGCTTCCCCGAAGCTGTTCCCAGTGCTTCTGTTCTTGAGCTGTAAGAAGCTTGCAGTGCAGACAGTCCAACTTGAAGTGGCTCTGAACGGTATACGTGATTGCACCGGACTGCACTGATGGGTATATCAGACTCTCCAGGTACATGGTAGAGAGCCCAGGTGCCTAAACCAAGGCTCTAAATTCTAAAAGGGACACCTAAAAATTAGGTGTTGCAGCACCTGTCTTTTAGATATTCAAATTGTTATTTTTATCTCACCTATTGAAGGTTGGAAATAACACTGCAGCTTTTAAAGAGGACAGCAGTCACATTAAGTGCTAACTTCCAAACTACAGTGGAAACCCCACCAGCATTAATAGCAAAACAAGATATTCTTCAGCACATATTCTAGCTCTGTAGTAAGATTTTCAGGCTAGACTGGTACCACTGAGATGCATTTTTCCAATGTCTGTGACAATAGCAAAAACCTTTTTTCCTAGATATTCCATAGAGTAACAATGCTTGCAATGTGCTCTTTTACCATGCAAAGCTACAAAAAGAGAAGCTCACCATTCTAAGTATTAGAACAAACAAGTTAAAAAAATAAAAATTTCTTACACTGACTGTATTGAAATATTTCACAGTTGCTTGTAAGGTTGTTTAATTTTTAATACCTTCTTATCTAACACTTCATTATAAATCAGCAGATAATTACAGTCGCACATATACCACCTCAACAAACCAGCATGCAGAATAGGTCTTACAGTTGTAGTTAAATACAGAAAGCTAACTGTTGTACATGTTATAGCATCAAGCACATAGACAGTCAATGTAATTTCTGACCAGGAATCAGGATTATGGCCTGTGTGGGCCATAATTTTATTTCAATAGTTAGGTAGCTATTTTCACTTTGCAAAATACTCCATTATCTTAAAGAGCCATTCAATACCAAAGGGCCTAGTTCTTCATATGTCTGTTGTGCAGTATTTTCCTTTACTGGCTATAAAGCTAAACCTGAATTTCCTTAAAATTTTAAACATTTACTCAGTGCTACACAAGGGAAATTAGAAATTTTTTACATTTTGTACCCATTTGCATAAGTGTAAATGACTGTGCAGAAGGGTAAGGCAATTAAAGAAAAAGAGCTCCACAGAACCACAAACCTGAAATAACTATTTTGACTGTATTCTTAATAATAGATCTTTACTGGTAACGTTTAGACCCATCAAGTCAATGACAAAGCGTACTTGCTTTGTGCACAACAGCTTCCACTTTTTCTAATCTAGAGAAGCTGTGGCATTATAGCTCTAATTTTTCCCAATGTAAAAAAAAATTGTGTGCAAAACCACTGATTTATTATTGACTTAGATGGATTACCAAGCTCCGCTTCCTTCTTTAGCCTTGAACAAAGGCTAAAGTTCATGCCTTCACTGAGTAGCAGATGTTCATGAAGTTTGACCTACTGGGAGAGGAACGTGAACATGAACTCTAACTTCAGCATATTTCACAGTTCAAAATATATTTGACAAAGCCAGTTCCAAAAAACCCAATAAAAATAAAATTATATTTCACATAAGTATAATACAAAGTATCTAGTTCACCCTTTGTTTACACAAGATAGAAAAACATGCCTTTCTGGCCTTCTAATTTTTCTAATTCCTGTTTCTGCATAACAGATTACTAGCAGATTTTTGGAGAACATACCACTGGTTTGCTTGAAAACAAAAAAGAATAGCGCAGCATTACGAGCATTTCAGATTTCAAATAAGCTAGATATAATGAAAGGCTGTTGCAAGATTAGCTCTTGCCATCCAACTCTGGAAAATGGCAACAGTCCCATCAGTGTTGAAGACTAGAGGCAAGTAATTCAATAACAGAATATAACAGTATAATTTTATACCAACATGTCAGATTTAAGCTAAGCTAGAGATAATTAGAAACTGTTATAAGATTAGCACTTACCATTTAACATCAGAAGATTGTCAGTCCCTGGATGTGGATAACTCAAGCGACCTTAAAAGTAAACAAAACCCAAAGAACAAAACAAAACAAATGCAGAGATTTTAGCTATTCTGCTAGAAAAAATAATGAAAAAATCACTGATTAGAATTTAAATATAAACTGTATTTCCAGTTTGCCTAGGGGAAATAAAGAGCTAATATTTAACTCCAAGCACATTAACCAACAATACCCTTGACCCAAGTTAAAGCTGACAAGAACAGACTTCTTAACCTTAATTCTCTGGTCATAAGATCCGCAATGTGCTTTGGGATCAGCTCCAATAGGATAAAGCCACTTTTTGTTTCATGACACCCAGAAATAGTGCTGACTGCTTTAGCCTTCTCTTTCATAGTGACTGTGAATAACTGTACTATGCACATTGCTTAACAGAGTGGCATTTCTGTAGTTTAGTGCTTCACTACTAAATCAATTTAAGAAAAATCATGTTAATAAGAATTAAGGCATTAAAATATTATTAATCAATTTATGACTGTATCTTGGTGTATTACATATAACCATTGTATGTAATATTTTTCTGTAAGTCTGGCAAAACTAGAGTACTGTTTTATCTACAGAATTAACAAAATTAAAGAGTATGTTAGGTAACATTTTGAACATTTTATATTTCATAAAAGTTACATTAAAACCCCACATCCTGACATTAGAATTTTTCAAGTATTACATTTTACTACATTGGTAGCATGTTATACTTCAATAGTTAGATGAACAGTTTAAAATGCACAACTGAAGTGCCTGTTCAATACAAATTCCTTTTTATTAAAGGGGACATTTTCTGTTTACAGGAAGCTGCAAACATACCAGTAGTGCACACTGACCTAGACAGACATTTACAATAGCTGCTGTGTTTGGAAGAAGTGTGCTTTAATTTGCAAAAAACTACATTTCCATCCATTGTGCTATTAAAACATACTTGCTTGCTTATAATCTGTAATCATATACAAAAAAAATACTGTAACTTAAACACAAATCTTTTGGAGAAAATGAGAATGTTTGTGGAGGCATAAAGAAGAATCTAGTCTGGAAGAAACGGGTGTTTAGAACTCACACAAGTTTAAAGGGGAAAATAGATGCAGATGGCTTGGAAAATGCGAGTATTAGTAAGACACTGTCATAACCTAATGAGGCTCATTCTTTTTAAAAAAAAAAAAAACCCACAGGAAAAAAAGAAAGAAAACCATATCAGCAATCCATATATTAAGGTTGTCCAACAATTCCTATCATACACTGTTTTTTTTTTTTTTTACCCCCTACTGTTGGTAAACCCATGTGATTAGCAGCAAGCCTGGAAATTTCTCCAAATAGTAATTCTGTGTCCCAAGGGACACCTTTGGAGTTAAACAAAAAATCTTTTTGCTGAAAATCTGTAAGTAATAGGGTTTAAGTTTTGCTCTTCCCCTTTAGGAAACCAATGTGATAATTTCCTACCAAAACCTATAGAAAAAAAAAAAAATACATTATGAACTCTTACACTCAAAGTTTCAGAATAGCAAGATTAAGATCATTTAGGAAATTTTATTCAGCCGTATTATTTAGAGGGATTGTGGCAAAAAGGTTTTTTATACAGCCACATACTATTTCTTGTCCCACAGATTTCCTTATAAGAATTGATGGTATCAGAACACCTGCAGATTAGGTAGGAACTATTTGCTTTGGAATTTGAAAGTGTAGAGAAAGCGGTGAAGGGCAATGGCAGTCTCCTGGAAAAGGGTAGATGAATGCCACCCAAAGAGACTTTGCCGTCTTCTCTAACTTCTACAGAATTTTTGAGCAGGTTTAGACGAGATACTAAACAAAAAATCTTTGCAGGAGCCTCTCTGTTCACATTCCCTATCTTCAAGATAGAATCACAGAATCGTTAAGGTTGGAAGGGACCTTTAAGATCATCAAGTCCAACCATTAACCTAACCTGACAAAACCACTTCTAAACCATATCCCCAAGTACCACGTCTACCCTTTTTTTAAACACCTCCAGGGATGGTGAAACCACCACCTCCCTGGGCAGCCTATTCCAGTGCTGGATAACCCTTTCACTGAAAAAAATTTTCCTAATATCCAACCTAAACCTCACCTGGAAAGATGTCCATTTTTAACATACAACCCATTTTTTCTGTCATGCTGAACATTTACAGCCATACTTAATGCTTCTTGGAACTATAAATACTCTGCCCTTCTAGCAATCCCTGCTGGTATAATAAGAAAAGAATTAGGAACAAGGCATCCTTAATTTGTAATCTGGGAGCTGCCACCGGTTTGCTCAGCCTGGTGTATAACAAGTCACTTTACTCCTTAGTTCTTTGGTTTATAAAGGTAATACTCATTTGCCGAACAGCAAGGCTTTTACAAGATTATTTACTGTCACCATCGTGTTTATATGTGGTGCTACAGAAATGCTTGCAACAATATGAGCTGTTTCTAGTAAATCAGAATGCTGTAACTATCTAGAGTAACAATAGAATTTGTGAGAAATTATTATCTCATCTTGAACCTCCTTGAGTCTGTGGTGCCAGTCTTTCTCCCCGTCTTTATACATTTATCTTCTTTTTCTATTCACCAAGGGAGACAAAAGATACATTTTTTTTTCCCCTGTAATTACTACAGAAAAAGAGGTCAGATTTAAGTCCTAGCAGAAGAGAGAAGCCCACCAGTGTCAACACCTGGAGAAGAAAACTGTTTTAAAAGATAATAAATTCTGGGTTTACAACTGTGGTTTTACATTCTTTTGCTCCNTGAAAAAGCTGAAATAATAAGGCATTCCTCACTCAGGAGCAGGGAGAGAGTGCACTAAGGAGCTGAACCCACTACAACAGTGTAAAACCTATGAGTCACACAAATGCAAAGAAACCCAATCTCACTGTGTTACGGAGATGAATTTGCTTGCTCAGGTAATGAATGATTTGAGCCTTAGAAAGGAAAATGAGTAACAGAGTATTCAGTACATGTACAGCTGCACTGATACTTCTAAGTCTTATTTACATGGTTATTTCAATGAAATCATACTTCGTATTATTGCAGTCTGGTGAACTTAATATTTGTGTTTACTCCCTTGTCTAGTACCTGAGCTGACAACCTTAAAAACATTTTTAACATAGAAGGTTTGCTTACTTTTTCAAAATACAATCACTGCTATTTGATACCTTAACTTAGGTTCTTATCCCTCAGACTAATCTGTTGAAGCAAAATGCTGTGTTTCTAGGGTGTCCACCTGAATTTAATGATATACATAAATGCAGAACACAATGTGTGGAACTGGGTGCAAGATCAGTCTTATACAGAGCTCAGATTACACTATTTTTGAACACATTCTAGTTAAATGGATATATGCAATATCAAACCTCACTTAAAATATCACTATATAAAATACAGAAGATGGGAGTAATTGTAGGACGTTGTTAATTATGACATTTTATTATTTATTATGATAGTTTACTTCTATCACATATTTCCTTCTAGTCAGCTATTTTCACTGCATGTTGTTTGATGCGTTTTTTTAAAAAAAGTACCATTTGAAGAACTTCCCTCACCACAAATCCTATCTAATCCCATCCAACTTCAATGTCAGTAACCTAAAATTGTATAAACTGTTCAACAGATATTCTAGCGATTCAGTGGCCTCCAGCTGCATAAAAGAGAAATTTTAATACATAAAGATGTTTTACTAGTTTAAAATCAACTACAAATTAGTTAGAGAACAGCTAAGATTTAAATAATAGACATATTCCATTCCTGAGAAATGAAGAGTAATCACTTCACTGACTGTCTACAGAACTTAGCTCTACAGCATCCAAAATCAGAATCATGCTGCTACCTGGAACAAATACAACACCTAACATTACAGTACTATGAAGTATCACGTCACAGAAATTTTCTCTGTGCAAACCTGAACTTGCAGCTTCATCATGTTACAACTAATTAGTAATTCTCATGTATCATGGCTAAATTCAAAATAGTATCGCTAAGGAGAAGCAGGTATGTTTGACATTTCTTATGCAGCTAGAGTTCTATTGAATTTAGCCCCCTCTTCCATATCTAAATGTAATTTATGTTACCAGAACTGCCTCCTATGTATTTCTCACAATGTATTCTTCTGTAAGGACAGAAAAAAAATAAAGAGCTTGCAAACAAATTTTGGTGGGCTAGTTTATCCACTAAATCCAGTTAAAAGTCTTGCTAATCCAAACCATGAGGAAAGAGTAACAAACTTAGCTTTAGCTAAGTTTAACTTAGTTTCTGTAATCTCATGTTACCAATATGGGCAACAGAAATTTAATTTTTTTTTGTAAGCTGCTTCTGAGCATACAGATGTAGTTGTGCTTACTCACTTTTTATTTTAAGCCACATTTGTATCTACTTTTGGAAATGCGTATTTTTATTCCTATTTAACTAATCTGTTGGAGGAATCCCCATATACTTAAATCAATCCGAAATGTTTTAATGACCACTTTAAACATTGCTGAGTCACAAGTCACAGCTATCACAAGTTTGATATTTCATGCCTACTCCCCCCTTCCCCCCTTCTATTTTTTAGTCTTAAATGGTTGAATGAAGAGACTGAGATTCAAAGTCCCTTCCCATCTTCCTTTTATCAAGAAATCTCCAGACTGGAAGAGAAAAAGCTTTCAAGTTAAGCTTTTCCCAACCCACTTTAACAGACCAGTGAATGGCTGAGGATTGCAGCAGTTTCAGAAAGTTCAGTTTTTGAATCAGTGTAGTTAAGACAACAGCACAAACCCATGTTTGGACAACACCTAGTTACAGAAAGCCTAGACACTACACTTTCAAATGCTTGTGTAAGAATTATGTAAGTCATAATCAGGCCAAATGTGTTGTCTCTGAGAGTCACTCTATTTCGACAAATCAGTCTTAAATATATGCTTTTATCATAAAAAGTTTCTATGACAGAAGGAGGAAACAATCTGTATGTACAATTTCAAAGCCTTTTATATGACAAAGAGTGAAGTTTTTCCTTCCATACTTTTTTGTTCAGCCTGAGAAACTCTTTTCTGAGCTCAGTTTGAACTACTCTAGGAAGCAACTGTGTAACTTTAAAACCTTACAGCTTCATAACACAAAATATAAACCAAATCTCTTTGATATATGCACAGAAAGAAAGTGTTCTCTACTGTGTTGCTGAGTCACCAATGCTTTTCTTTTTACTTCACTGAGCACGCGCAGGTAGGTTGCTTTCAAAAGAAAGATGTCTAAAAGCTGAAAAGCTCAACTAAAGCAATTTGAAAGGAAAATAAAACCAAGCAAAACAGACTTCTAAATGCATCAAGTTATTTTCCCCCACAGATAATCCATATAGTAGTGGTTCACTTTTATTATTTACTACTAGCTATACAAAAAAATATATTTGTGTAACTTTCCTACATTTTTTTTTTCCCCTCAAAGAAACGGGAAAAAAATTTGACGTGAAGTTAATATTCCCACTAACATAGCTATAGGCTGATTCAAGTTCAGTGCTAACTTACATCTAGCTTGCAGAGCTATAAGAGAGTTGGTCAGGAAACAGAAGTGAATTTTAAATCGAGTACATTTTCAGTACTCTTGCCTTACAAAAGACAAGCCCTTAAATTACATATAAAATACCATAGTCTTTACTAGAAAGATGTTTAAAACAGTACATAATGAATTCCATTAAACCACCTGCTCCTCAACTCTAATAAATATTCCATGCAAAATATAACCACTTATTGTAAGTTTTTTTTTTTTTCCATAAATTGTTTTAGCCCAAATGTATTGGCTTTCGTTTTTCTGAAATGTCTAGAATCCAAGTTTTCTACATCTTGACATCCAGAAGCATTGGTATTTGGAGGAGGACAAGGGAAAAAAATGCAAGTACACAAGAGGTATGTCTGGAAAAGAGTTTTAACACCAATGCCCATTATTTCAGGCTATCAATATTGTAATTCTTCTCTCAAAATAATTTAAGGGCTATTAGAAGAATAAAAAGGGTATTTAAGAACAATGATGTAAAAATGAATTGATCTCTTTTAACTTTTATTAATTTTAACTTCAGTTTATATTCCATTGATTGGATGGGGTAATCTTAAACATTAGTTAATGTCTTACTATGAAATGCATTTCAAGAAAGCTGCATGGGAAAGATTAGTTTTAATACCATCAGTATTTCTGCTGCAATGACTAGTGAAGTCAAACATCTATTCCCTATTAAACTACCCTGAAAAAAATATCTTATTGAAAGCTAAAAATTACTTCTTTCTTTTTATCGTGTCTGTAGTAATTACTAAACTTTGTCTAAGTGAAGCCAAAACTAGGCATCTATAAACAATTTTTTGTCAGGCATAAACTTAGTTTTCAGTTTATAATAAATAGTTTTTTTCAAGTTCATGAAAGCAAAAGTAGTGAAAATTGTCTTTCTTCTGAAATGGATCTTGAAATGCAAAACTTAAAGCTGTGAGCTAGTACACACAGTGTCTGTTCTGCATTGTGCAAAATCTGAGACAAGATGCTTAGTCATACTCCAGATATTGTAAGCAGCTAAATCTGAAACACGTGCTTAAAATTCCAGGGACCTTCATTTTACTGCTGTGGTCAGATATAAAAGATGCATTGTTTTAGCGTGCTTAGATTTACTTAAAAACTTGTCATAAAAATATTCTCTAGTTACAAAATATTCTTTACTTATAACAAAGTACACTATATATTAATCTGAAAAACAAATAAATAACTGTAATATTCTTAATGCTTCACATTCTGCAAGCAAATATGATGGGTTCTTAAGTAAATGTCAGATTTTCTGTGGTGAAAAGAAAAGCCACAGAGACTGAAATAACAGAATTAGTGTTTCATGGTTTGCAGAAAATAAAAAAGTTAAAGTTGCCAGAAGTTACAGAAATGCCAACTAATGGTGACTAAACAGAAGAGGGGCAGAGAGGAACTAAAGGTCTGTTCTAGGATGTGTTCTCTTCTTCCCATTTTCAGTCAGTAAGGAACATTTCTCATGTCTTACTGTTAATTTTGCAGCTGAAATAATAACTTCCAAAGAGAAAAAAAATACCTTAATCAAGCAATTTAAATAACAGCACACAATTCCTCAATTCAAATTCAGTTGGCGTGTGCATTGTTCTCTGGCTCTCAAACAAGAAAAACGACTTTCCTTTGAATTCTTTACTATCTATGGCTTCCATCTGTTTTAGTTCAAACATAAAATTTAGCAGAATTTTCACTGCAAGACTATGATGGTGAAACTGTTAAAAAAAAATCATCTCTTAACTGTAGACTGAAACCATGCACTCATGTCCCTAGAAAGCACAGAATAACTATGGAAACTTTACTGAGTTTTTCAAGTGTCTATATATGAACCCAATTAACTTTTAACATCTTAAAGCTTTGTCTTGTCTTATTCTTGCTGAAAAACCATTGTTGGAAGTACACTGTTTTCATCTATTGTATCATAATGAAATATGGAGAGATGGATAAAAATAAAAATAAAAATGGGTCTTTTCTCACTGTGCCTCTGAAAACCTGATTAGTTTTCAGAAACATGAGGTGCCAATGACAGTATATTGCAACAGAAGATACGCATTCTCTAATTTTATGCCTAACAGTAGCTTTACCTTTTAATATCCTTCCTGATGGTACATTTGGGTGCAGATAACCAAAGAAATTAATATTAGTCACCACCTGAGTGTGTCAAATTGAAACAACAATGCTTTGAAATAGGGATGATCTAACTAGTTACCTTGTCTTTGATTACATATGCATGCTCTCAGTGCACAGCAGTTACCACTGGGCTAACTGTTCACAGGTTTCAACTCCTTTGTGTTACTTAGTAATGTTTTGCAAACATGCAGAATAGACAGAAACTCAATTTAATAAATGGACTTAAATGATAAAATTATTAAAACTAGAATTAATTCTCTGTAGGCAGTAAGAAACAAGAGATCAGATTTAAGAACATCTAAGTAAATATAACTTCTGCTTCCACTCTGAAGAGCAGGAAAATTAACTGGCTAACTAAATGCTACCTACTTACTGACGCTTTGTAGAGATTGTCAGCTTGGGAAAAAAAACAACCCACAAACTTTTGGCTTTACATTGGAAATCTTACAATACTATTACACACTATCTGAATACTGCAGGTCTTCCAATTGATTACAGATCTTAAGAGAACCATGAGCAGACTCTAGAAAAGTGTCTTTCAAATTAAGAGAACACAGGCCCTTATGTACTAATGTAATATATAACCCTAGGAGCCTCTAGAAATGGAGAATGGATGGGAGTAAGTAACAATATGAAAAGAATTCATATCATAAGAATTCTATTTTTTTTCCAATTACTTCAATACCGAGACTTAATTTCTGCAAAGCAACCCTGAATTCTTGGGTAACTTTAAAGTTACATTGTGTTAGTCTAATTATAACACCACAAATGAAGCAACATTTGATCAGATCAAATGAAATGGCTCAGGCTCCCTGCCCCAAAATTCAACAGTAAATGCCACCAGAGAATAAGTATGGAAAAACAGAATTCAGAAGAGTGAGTTAATGTACAGTGAATAGAGGAGTTAAAATTGAAACCCAGAGGTATTAGCTGTATGCTTACTGCTGTGGCCAAATGATTTGAACAGAGCCCAGAAGGGTAAGAGGAACCAGCACTCTAAAGCCAAGTGTATTTCTGGACTTCTTCAGACAAACAAAAACTGGACAATTAGGTGCATTATTATCCTTCAGGAGATTTGAAAAAAATACTTGAAAGGACAAAACCTGAATTTATCAGTGGACTTCATTTTCTTTTCAGCTTCCACTGCAAAGAAAGGGAAAATTAACTGGCTAACACTGGCAGAGGTTTGATTCCCCTCCCACCCTCTTTTGGCTACCTCTAATAGAACAGTGTGTCTTCACAAACTGAGGTAGAATTTCCTACAGCAGACAAGTAAATTTCAGATAAAACTATGAATTTCTTGGGGGAAAGGAGGGAAGGACAGAGTGGAGAGGGAGAAAAACCTATGAAGATGCTAAAGCTTAAGTTTTAAACAACCGTATATGAATGTTTTCAATAAAATACAGCTTGAGATTGATCTTTCATGCGAGTTGAGAAAATAATTCGTTCGCTATTTTAATATGAACCTAGAATCTAAATTAGCAATCAGTATTAATTCAAATATGCAGAATGGATGACCCTTTTTTCTTTATTTAGCATAACAACATACCTTTAAGTGGATCATGCTCTGCTCTCATAATGTCAATAAGGGAGTTTTCCAAAGAGTGCATATTCAGACTGTCATACATTCTATTTCGATCCTAAAAGAGAACAAAATCCTTAGTATTGGAATACAAATTCTGTACTTTTTAACAGGAAAACTTGATAGGGAGACAAAGGTGCCTTCTAAAGGCTGTATGCTCAGACACTATAGAGATGGACAACGATACAAAAGCTTGAGATACCTGAATTTATTAACAGTGAGACCTGATTTTATTAACAGTAAGTTTAATAGCA
The DNA here is from genome assembly GCA_013398815.1 of Ibidorhyncha struthersii. Lineage (NCBI taxonomy): Eukaryota > Metazoa > Chordata > Aves > Charadriiformes > Charadriidae > Ibidorhyncha > Ibidorhyncha struthersii. The sequence continues at coordinate 1,019,806 of VZSZ01009556.1, forward strand.
TCCAAATATAAAACTAGAGGTGCGCTGTGAAGAACTTTTCTGTGTATGTGCTTTGATAGCCTCTGATTGCCTGTTTCCTTCAGAAGAACTGTTTGAATCAGTTCTAGTGATCCACAGCAGAGTTAAGCATTAGGCTGTTTAATGCACAAGAGTAATGTCTGTAAGAGCTCAATTTCATTTCACACAGAAGTTAAATAGTGGGTAAGGTGGGGTGCTGCAGGACAAGGACAGCCACCTCACATGAAAGAAAGCATGTTCTTGGCTAAGCACCTTGCGTGGTCCCTCAGCCCCCTGCTGAGACTGCGCTTCCTGGCTTCTGAGTGATTAATCGGAGACCCTTTGCATACAAAGACTTGTTACAAATGGTCAGCGCTAAGTGGTTAACGGTTGGAAAATTAAAGCTAAACTATGAAAAGAAAATGTCACAGAACTTACTAATAGATTACCAACCTTATAGAGAACATTTTTTTTGCATATGAAGATTAAGAAGTTACCATAACGTCCTAGAAATATTTTCACTGAAGGCAATAAAAGTTATTATAATAAATCAATTTTTTTCACCGATTTGATGTTCAACCAAGAGATTTTCTCCCATGTTTTCTAATTAGTTACAGAGACAGAAAAAAAAGATAACTTCTAACATCTTTAGACTTTCTGGGATAACTTCAGAGACTGAAAATAGTTTGTGTAAAACCTTAATGTCTTCTACTTGCAAGGCTTCTGGCTGGACTGTATTGCACTTAAAGGAATACTGTAATCATGCATTAATTTTACTGTTGTCTGCTCTCTGGCTACACTGTAGTAATTCAACAGAGTAGGATGAAATACACCACACACATCCCCTGACCATTAAAGTTCACTAAAGATGCAGCCATTCACTTAGTGCATATGTAACAGGGACAGAAGGTATCTGACCCACACTCACTGTGACTTTCTGTGCCAGTTCAGCAGAACGTAGATTAATTTCAAACTACATCCCTCAGCAAGCAGGTATTCTTCACGTTTGGGGAGTCGAAAAGCAAGCTTGGAAATAGAGGTTTTCTAAGAATCAGAAACTGTGACATATCAACAGCTTTGCAAAACAAGCCATGATGAAACTAAGATTTTACTTTCATCTTTCTTAGAAAGTTTAGTCATCTTGATACAATGTTGGGATGAAGAGGGAGAAGCCTTTTTTGCCAGCTCTGTCTCCCTCAAACAACTGTAGAGTAATGGCTTTCTGCTATGTTCATTTGATCGGATCCTTTATTTTTGGAAGCCATTAGATAATTTTAATGATAAATTTAAAAAGTAGGTCTCTCTTGTCTCCTGCCGTGTTGCAGACCACATGCCACTGACACTTTGTGATGATCTTCTACCTGGTTTGAGTACCAACAAGTCAACAGTACTATTTTAGTTCACTGCAGCATCATTTTGGGACAGGCTGGCTTTTGTTCAGTTCTCTAGCTGTCCTGAGAAGTAGCAGAATGAAACCGAAGTGACTAATCTGCTTCCATGCCCTTGCAGGTTTGTTTCTCAATAGCACAATGAATAGAACCTGCTTAGCATAGCAAACTTGCTTTCTATAGAAGGTGTGAGCAGTGACAAAGCCGGATCTGTTCCCTGCTGTCCCCTAGCATTCAGAAGGTATCACATCAGGATTTTTAATAACGTCTTAAATTCAGCTGAAGTCAGTAATTGGTAGGTATTAAGTGCTCTTGCAAAAACCAACGCTGAGTAAACAGAAAACATGCCTTGCTACCTCTGTCGCTGTTAGGGGAAAAGAACTATGATTGGTAAAAACTGGACTGAACTGTATGTGAGACACTATCTTTGTTACAGGCTCACTAAATAATATGTTCTTACTCATTTTTTGATCATTGCTATATACATATATGTTGAGATAACACATGACTATCTGGCAAATGGTCATTACTGCAGGCTTAGCTTTGCCCTGGACGGCAGAAGCCTGGTAAGAAAGGGCTCCATCACAGTCAGTTGCTAAAACTGGTGCCCTTGCTCGTGGATCTTACAGACAAATGCAAAAGTAAAACATGTAACGTGCATTTGTGATTCATTTGTAAACTGCTCCAGTGGCTGACACGGCACAATGACTGTAACTTCACCCTTGCATCATTCTGTTTTGCAAGTTCTGTGTATTCAAACTGAAAGGTCTTGCGCTGCCGGAAGCAGAAGAAATAAATTTTTCCCTCCCCTTTACACCTTAGAAAGTTCACGTCCAAAAAAGGTCTGTTTCTTTGAATTGTATTATTTCATTTCTGGCAGTGGAAACGCACAATAGGCATACACCATACAATACAAAAATGTTGTGAATACACTACAGTAAAGCAGGATTTAAATACGGGAATTGTATTCTGCAGTCTCACTACCCACACCACACTATGCACTAGTGAATTTGGATAACATCTAGATAATCAGTGCTTCAAACTTTTAACACCTATTCCCATCCACATTGCTTCATAGTATACAAATCGTCAACATTACTGAAATTTAACTATCTCAAAAGGAGTAAGTCATTCTTTGGGTACAAGGTTCATTTTAAATCTTTGTGCAACTCAGCTTTATAATGCTAAAACAATGCTTTGTGCTCCCCAAATACGTACATTGTATCTTTAAAGAGCACAGTTATCATTTATGCAAATATAAAGCTTTAATTTCAAAGCAGAATTTAAAACTATTTCAATGATGTAGGTCGTATCAGCAAAGATTTTCTAGAAAGTTCTGTTGTAGAAAAATATCCACAATGGTTTAAAAGGGGGTGGTTCTACTATAGCATGCTCTACTTGATCAGAAAGCTTCCACTGTGATTTTCCTCAATCTTTGGGACAAGCACAAGAAGTATTACCCCTGAACATGATTGTTTTAGATAGTTTTCCATGCACACGGAAACAGTCCTCATTCTTGGGACTATCTTTAGTTTCATTATTTCAACACGGTTGGTAAGCAGTTATCTTCTAAAACAACTTGGAGCTACCTTTAAAACAACATGGAAATAGTTATAATTCTTGGGACTATTTCCATGTTGTTTTAAAGGTAGTTCCAGGTTGTTTTAGAAGATAACTGCTTACCAACCGTGTTGAAATAATGAAACTAAAGACAATCAGTAGTACAAAGGCACTGATACATAAGCGTATATTTTAATACAAGTTTTGTATTATCCTGACTCCAAAAGTCCCTTTTGCCAAGGCTGAATTCCTGTAAAATATTCTGCATTTCCCTCACCTCTGTGGTTCATCAGCCCTGTGCTAAGAAGCGAGTGAACTCTTGCTGTGTCAGAAGGTCCATATATCAGTGGAATGTCACAACATAATGCTAGTTTTCTCCCCAGAGCCGATAGTTAACCTCTCCCAAGCACTACAAATTCTCACATGAGCTTTTCATTTCTCTTTAACTGTATAAACATTTGAATCCTGCTTCACCTACCTTTCCAATACCAGACTCACAACTGCATTCATACACAGCAGAATTAAAAATGTGGGTTTGGCAAAACTGCCTACAGATTCAGGGGTATATGGCTAAGTGACAAACTGTCACTTCAACTTAAAAGTTAAGACCATGTAAAAAAGTTTACAGAAAAGTGGTAATTATTTCTGAATTTTTACAAATTTACACAATACAGGAGAAGCATGAAGTATCCTACTCATAGAATACGACTAGTGCTAGAAGGACTTTTTGATGAGATTATGCAAAATACATCTACAGAGTGCACATTTCAGAAGTCCTCCCCCCATACATCTAAATGTGGAATGAATAAGAGGAGGGCAGCTTTCTCTGAAGAGCAAGTTTCAACACTAAATTGTTGGACAAATCATTTTTCTTGCCACAATCTATTTCGGACTTCTAAATATATCCATGCAATTTATGCAAAGATTATCTTGTTTGAGCATTTGCAGAAAAGCAGTGCAGTCACATCTCAAAGCTTATATACTGTCATTTATGCATAAAAAAATACAAGGACAGAAGCTATTAAACAGTGAATACAATTTTGCTAATCTTTAACCACAAACACTAAAAATAGATGTTCGTAGTTAAGAAGTTAAACAACTTTGAGTTTTGGACACATGCTTTAAACTACTGATCTGTAGGACTACTTCAAGTAAAAAATTAGGCTTCTGACATAGATACTAAATTCAGTAAATGCAAGTATCTTTAAAATCTGCTCCTTTACATGTCCCTTCATGTTCTAAAGAAATGTAGCACCATCCGATGGAGGCAGGAAACAAAAATCATAAAGCTTCTAGTCTCAAGTGTGGCCTTAGCTGCCTGCAAAGACTCTGTAGCTTCGACCTTGCTGAATTATCAGATTTTTAAAACGCTCAATTAAAGAAACTTTTTTTAAATCAGTTCCCAAACTAAAATGTTAACAAGTTCCACTTTTTCCCCATAAAACTGACCTGAATAGAAATGTGTTTTAAGACTAGAAAGTGAGCTGATTTAATAATAATCACAGACTTAAAGTACCCAAATATAGTATTCAGTGTTGATGTTAGCAGTAATAACCTGACAATTAAGTACATTATATATTCTAAAATATCACCTTTGCTAACACCCAAACTTCAAGTAATTCTCATTTTAGTGAAGACATACTGTAATCATAAGCCCCTTGTTGAAACCATAACTAGTGTAAATGAAAAACTTAATATGAAAACCTATGACAACCACAATTTTAGTTCTATAAAAAAAAGCAAGGAAGAAGGCTTAAAGCAGACACATGAAATTGCTTGGTTACTTTCCATGGTATCATTAGTGGTAAAGATGAACTATAATATCTGGTAGACATCTGTGAACAGTCAACCTGACAACAAAAGTGTTTTAAAGTTAAAATGACACAATCTGCTATGTAAGCTAGCTAAATTGAGCCTAAAATGCACCAAGAACAGGTCCTGTGGCAAAGACACACCTACTTCCTAACTACATACGCATTTAAAAACAAACAAAAAAATCCCAACAGCATGTACTGTATCCATACTGGAGTACTTCAGCTCAAGAATATACATTCATAAACTGGAAACAAACCAGGCACATTATGGAGATGATTACAGGCTTGGCAAGACTGACTTATGAGGCAAAACTAGAAGATTTGTATATTAATAGCTTCAACAAAATAACTAAAGGAAAAATTAGACATTTGAAGGGGAAGTTGTTATTCAAGTTTTGGGTTCTGTTTGTTTTGGGGGTGTTTTTTTTTTTGTTTTTTTGTTTGTTTGGTTTTTTTTTTTTTTAACCCTCTTCACAGTCCCCTCAAGACAACTTAGCAGCTAGATAATCCCAATGGCTTCAAGTTTAACATGAGCTGCCAAACATTCAGCACTTCTGAAGAAACAGGCCACCTATTTAGTAGTCTAAATATGGCAGCAAGAACCCAACTTTAGCAACTTGATCTTCATCTAATATTGACTGGTATGCGTACATCTAGATGAACCATTTAAACTGTTACGGTACATTTATTAAACTGTACTAAAACTGTCATGTTGAGAATCTTAAATCCTCTGACTGGAAGCAACTGTAAGATGGAAGCAACATGAAAACAGTTTAATTAAGTATCTAGAACTAACACCTGTTTGTAATGTACAATCTTAAAACTTATTTTGTTTTGCAAGTGTTTTATTTTCTTTGAAAAGTTTAGCACATTTCAAAAATAAATAGAAAAAGAAAAATCTGCATTTGTGAGAGATGGTACTTTACCACACAAGTTTCCCAGCTGGACAGCTATATTCAACACAGAATTATAAAGCTCAACTTTTAGGACCATGAACATGGCACGTACTGTTTGTTTGAACAAACAGGAAGGACAAATCAAGGTGAAAACCACTCGGACACGCAGTGTATTTCCTTAACTCAAGAGGGACACAGAAACTAAATTCATATTCATAGAATGCAGTGTTCTTATTAGAATGAAAATAGTTAAATACTGAAGTGTATTATTAAACTGTTATAACAGGTTTTAGTAAGCTTATTTGCAAGATATTAAGAAACATTAAACTTGCAATCAAACTAGGGTTAGCACACACTGCATTTTTTTTTTTTTAATTAGAAATGGTTAATTATTTTCCTCATCCAAGGAATGTAAATGAAAAAATGAATATATAAAACACTGATTCCTATGCTTGCATTTTGGCCACAGAAGCATGTTTTTGGGGGTAAAAAACAGCATCTGAGATTAGAAATATATTTTTAGCTCTGTACCCTATATTCTTTTTTTTTTTTTTTTGTACCTTAGGTCAGGGAATAGAGAATATTCATATTCTTTAACTTCTTGACATGCTATGAATGTCCCTAAACTGGAATCCCAGGGGCCATATATAGTCAGTGGTACCAGGTATGTTCTTCTAGAGAATTAGATTACCTAAATAAGGAGCCTAGATTCTCTCAAAGGAGAGAGAAATAGGCTCCTCAATTAAATGCTTAAGTTAGATGGTATGAATACCTGACAAGACCTCTAATTTCTCTTTAATGATTCTGGTACAAGGCAACAATCCCTTCTTATATGAAGTACCTATAATGGTGCAAGCAGTGTGGCAGAACTTAGACTTGTATACATAATTTTGTCTATGAAAGACTTTTAATTGATGTAGTTTGTGTGATCTTAAAAACCTAAGGGAGAAAAAATAGCTTCCGATGGCGAGTCACACAAGAAAAACTTGTCTATTGGCTTAATTTGCTCATGTTTAAATCAGTGTTGCCATGATGTTTAACTACTTTTATTTAAAAACAAAACAAAAATTCTTGAACTTTAGATAAAGTTCTCATCCCCTGAGAGATGTCCTTCATAACTGCTGTAAGCAAAAGCAGCTTTGCTGTAACTAATGTGGCCACTGTGAATTCAACTTCACATGGGATATGTTTCAGTTCTAACTATGAAGTACAGAAAATCTGCTTTCATCCCTTTAATACCCATAATTACTTATTCAGTTATCAGTAATGACATTCATTGTCATTGGTATATTAGTTTAATGCCAAGAAACATTATTTTCATCAGAATTGATGTCAGTTCTATACTGGGGACCATCCATCAATGCAAACGCCAAAGAATAAAGATGTTTTGTGGAAGGGAAAAGATTTGAATTTGTATACGATTCCTCCATGTCTTATCTTGTTTGCATCAGGTACACGTTTTACAGAAACTGGATGAGCAGCTGACACTGCTGAATGCCATTCAGACTTCACAAAAAATACACAGCATTTTAAAAAACGGTAGCAGAACATTAATCATCTACAAAAAGTTAGTCAGTGAGGACACTGGCTTTTCTAAGCTGTTTTCATTTGTTAAGCTTGAGCTAGCTAAAGTTCAGAGGAGAGGTTCTTTGTCCCCACCACACAAAATGATTACTGCAGTTAAAACAAAGATGCGTGATCATGCGGAAAAGTATTCTGCAAAGCTGTGAATGATACAGTATGTACTCAACATGCATGCTAAGATGTGTTTGCTCTGTGGAAGCTTGGAAGAAATAGATAACTTCTACATGCACATAAATGTTTTTGTGCAAGACTTTCTAAATGGCACAAAATTTAATTACTGCTATTTTTGAGTATCTTCTGAAATTACTACCGTATCTTTAAGACTCCTCAACCTAAATACCTCAGCCTTTTATGGAAGGAGACAAGCACAGTACAAATTAGCAAGATGGGTGTTTGACAGCATCGCAATTGCCAACACAAGTCCTGATGAAAAGAAGCATGAGCTCCAAGCTCTATTTAACTTTTTCATTATGACTTGCAAAATGTAACAGTCATCTCAAGGAATTAACCATATAACAACACTATAACAACTGAAAAATAAGAACATGATTTCAGTGTAGCAAAGAAACTTACAGAAGCATCTAGTGTTTCCATAATAGCAGCAGATAACACTGCAACCCTTCAAACAGCAGTATTTTTACTGTGTTTTGCAACTCTGACTTCATACACATAAGGCATATTTAAGCATAGATAGATCTACAGCATAAACATATAGGCAGACAAACAGGTCTATTTGGTGTTACTTGGTGGCTCTGGTGCTCACAGGTAAGACCGACAACAGTTAAGTGTGCCCACCTTCTCTCTCTGACCCTCTCTCAAAAAAAAACAAAAAAAAAACCAACAAGCAACCCCAAACAGAAATATTAATGTAATTTATTATAAGCTAAATTGCAAGGATTTTTTTCTACCTTACTAGATAGGAATGATTTAGATTATAGTTGGAATGCACAAGACGCTTGTTTAGACATAAAATGAGTTTGTCTGTATTAGATGACTGCTGTAGAACCTTCTGAAAGTTCAAAATAATAGTCATACATGCTTGTGAGGCATATTGAATGAATAAATATGTTCGCAATTTGTGCTTAGCTGCATATGAATTCCAACGTATACATCACTGCAGTTTCAACCTATGATGGCATTAGTATTTTTAACCCTGTTCCTTAGGCTAACATCTCCAGGAAACATTTCAGTGTTTACTTTCAACTATTCTTGGAGCCCTCCACTGCAATGCATCACCTATCAGTAATGTCTTCCTGAACAGATCAGGTTGAATACATAAAGAATGGCACCTTTTTTCCCATCTCTCCACCCACACAAAAATTATTCAACTATGATATTCCAGCTAGCAAGGCTACTTAAGGGAACTGGTCTTCACACTATAGGCAAATCGTCTTAGGTTTTCAGATCCAATACATACACTTGGAGCAGAATGTCCGAGAGTCACCATTAGCCTCAAGAATACTGCAAGTATCAGAGCTCACCTGGATAGCATCTGGACACGGCCAAATGGAATTCCACCAGCAAAATGGTAAGAAAAACTGGAACTCTAGTGGGAAATCTGGTCCCTGGGAGCACCCTTTTGCCACTATTGCAGCTACATAAAGATCAGCTTGCTAATCGATGCAAATACAGCTGTACAAACTGAAATATGGTCACGATTACGAAAAATGAAACTCTGGGTTACTCTGTGTGAAACCTAACAAAATCCAACTATAATAGTCTTACATGGAGATAAAGAAACTCTCTCTCTCTGCATATTATTTTTACTTTTGCTGGAATATAGTAGCTCATTGTGAGACAAAAAGTGAAGCTGACACAGGCGTAACAAAAATTAAAGTCTGTACAGAATTAATGGAATAATCTGCTTTCTATTTTAAAATGCATCACTTCTAAAATAAGTTGCCCATGCTTTTTTTGTAAAAAAAAAAAAAAAAAAAGCAAAAACTGTGAATTGTTACAATGGCAACTGAGATTGGAATCTAAAGAATAAAGCTCTCCACTAACAAGAAATGTTATGACTAGATTAATATAGGCAGGAATGGGAAAAATAACATTTTACCAACAAGTAACTGAGGCTGGAGTTAAGTGACTTACACAAAGTCACATAAGATGTCACTGACAAATTCAGGAGGTGAACCCCGATCTTCAGTTCTAAGACACATCCTCCTGTTTAGCACTTCTAAATTACAGGGCTTCCAGCCAAAACATAACATAAAAGTTGCTAGAATGTGGAGGAGAAAAAAATCTCACTAACATGTGAATGTCAGCCTAGAATACCAGTAAAAGATGAACACGACAAAGACTCAGAGCCATCTACAAAAGTAAGAAAACCTATGTACGAGGACAAGTGAACAAAAAAAAATCCTGAGTTTTAAAGGGATTTACAAGAATAGGAGCGTTACCATAGGCAGAGAATACTTGCTGGATTAAATGTATTTTACTCTATTGCTGCGTCAGCAGCTACAGTTTCTATTTTTCTTGACAGTCAATATTCTTAATTAACTGTGAGAATCATATATTGCTGAACACACTGAAAATGTTGGGGTTAGTTGCAATTTAGGACTAAAAATACAGATATACACAATTGTCAAACCAAGTATCAGGGCTGTAACCACTGTTTAATTCTCAATTAAAGTTAATGAAGCCAAAATGCTATGCAAAACTATGAACACACCAGTTACGTACCATCCTTACCTGCAAGGGAAGGAGAGTATTACTGTTGTTGTCAGTTCGGAAAACATTATCTTCAATCCACGATTTTGGTGTCAGTGATGGAGTGGAGCGAGTAAATTTAGGAGGAGCTATGACATTACCAGAAAAGGGCTTCTTCAAAGGAGAGATCTGGTTCATAGTTCCTGGAATTCCCATGTTTCCAGTTCTACGATGGTCTCTGCCATGCATTCCTCCCCAGGATATATTTCCTGTGCTCCAGCCACTACTCTGATTGCTCCAGGGCGACTGCTTCAGAAGAGGCTAAAAAGAAAGATTCATTTATATTATTTTGAAAATACTTGAAATGTTTTTCTGCTTAAAAAAAAAAAAAAAAAGGCAAAACAACAAAACCCAGAAAAACCAACCCCCAAGCTGCGCAGAGATTTCTATAAACCACTTTTTCCTGATAGTGCGTGAATTAATTACTCAGGCAAGGAAGAAAGCACAGCATCATCAAAAACATTGTGATTCCTGACGCCCCCCAAAAAACCTGCAATACTTGTGCAAGCAATTTAGATTATCATTTTCATAATTGGTAGCATTCTTTAAAGCTATGCAATAGAACAATTCCAGGGTGTAAAACCATGTTACAAAAAAAACCCTGAGACCATTTTATCATACAATACTTAGTATTATATAGTGAGATCTCTGCAAAAATAACAAAAGAATTTCAGAGGTAAATTATAAAAATTATTATTAAAATAGTTTTTATTCTACTAGGAATAATTATTTCTACTTAGTTTGTAGTAGTATTTCACTACAGTAAGTAGAAATTCAAGAATTAAAATTCAGATGGTAGATTTCCCCCCCCCCAGTATTTTATCATTGTCTCAGTATTACCATATAAGAGCAAAAAGAGCACTGATTACTGTACAGAGAATCTGTTTGAAGGCACTATCTTAACATTTCCATATTAAAATGCATTATTCTGAAGCCACTGCTCAAATATCTCTGGAGTAATGAATGGGACTATCTGTGGAATTCTGCAGGGTGGAATTGGGGGTGAGGATTTCCCCCCCCCTTATTTAGACATGGTATAAAGTATTTCTGTATCTAACAAGTGCACAATATTCCTCAATATGAAAGTGTAAGTAGTCTTTAAAGGGAAGATTTTACAGGATGGTTAAGTTTTTATTCCTAAGACACAACTTGTGCTCAAAAGTGACCCATAGAGGCTGTCATACTACCAAGAGGTGGACCCACTGAGCCTGACTGACAGTGAAGAACCATATTTTTCTTTAGAGTTCTCAAATCTGACTGCTCTTGGAAAGGCTTTTTCTCAAACACAGAAATGGGGGTGGGGTGGATATTCTAAATTCAGTTCTTCTGTGAAGTAAAAATGCAGTACTTTTAACTCAAAGCTTAGCTGCAAGCAGCCCTCAGCTTGGAATCTATTAACTTAGGAAATTAAAGCATGTCAATACGTTATATATTAGATAAAACAGAGCTTTCTGAAGACAGATAAATTATAACAACTATCCCCCCAAGAAAACAAACAAACAAACAAAACACTAAAGCCATTTTTGGTCAAGTAATCAGGAAAACATCCCATTCTATATAATTATAGATAATTATGTTGTAAAACTTGAATACTTTGGTTGGAATTTTGGGAGAGGCAGGCACTCTATTGTGAAACAAACCTTAAGAGATAATGCCAAATGTTAACAAACCTCTAATATTGCTAGCTATGCTGTCATGGCCCTGTTTTAAGTTTGCCTACAACTCGTAGCTGAGAGAGAATTCCTGCACACCTCACTGTTGGAGGACTGCTTTGGAATTTGTTTGAAGAGGGTTATTATAGATGTTAAGGACAACCAGCTCCTAATGACGATGCATCCAAATCAGTTCTTGGACAGGCACACTTAGTGCGAGACTCCCGTTCTGACAGAAATGCTTCACAAATTCAGCTCTACCGATTACAACTGACAGGATTTAATACTAGAATTTAATACTAAAATTAAGATGAGGCCTATATAACCTCAGCCTTTCATAACCGACCAGATGATCGGCACAAGATGTGGCCATAAGGCACTAGCAGGTAATATTAAGGTGGATCTGCTTTTCTCCAGTCTCTTACAATGAGCTTTTTTTTTTCCAGGAAGAAAAGGTAAACTTCCATTTCAACACGGGATCGTTACGCCGCTCGATTAAAACCGGTATCGGAACCACGGTAACCCCGAAACACAGCGCTGCTTTTGGACACAAGAATTCAA
>VZSZ01009565.1:24573-35102 GCA_013398815.1 Ibidorhyncha struthersii
CAGTTTTGTGTCATCAGCAAACCTGCTGATAGTACGTTCTATCCCTTCATCCAGGTCATTGATGAATATATTGAACAAGACTGGTCCCAGTACTGACCCCTGGGGAACACCACTAACCACAACCCTCTGAGCTCTATCTGCCAGGCAGTTTTCAATCCACCCCACTGTCCATTCATCTAACCCACTTCTTATTTAGAAATTAGAGAGAACTAGGCCAGTGGGGAACAAAAAAGCACACAACAAAGTATTCAATCTGCGTTTGGTCAAACCAGGCACCATTGTTTCACTTCAAACATATAATTCTGCTCTTCTGTTTTTCTAGGTTATACTTGGCTTGATTCCTCAGCAAAAAATCAATGTGTTTATAATACATTGGTTTAGCAAAAAGCAACAAAAAAGGTGACATTTCTAGCTATTTAAACAGCTTTTTATTTAAACCTGAAAACAACTACTTTAATAGTCTCATTAAACCTTCACTAACCCTGCCTTGGTACCAAAACCAGCCTGAATTAGAAATGAAATACCAATAGCAAATAATTTGTGTATCAATTTTAACCATTTTGGCTTGCACACAGAAACTTCATTATTGTCAACACAAAGCAAGAACATTTTCAATCCGTAAGTTAACAATAACCATGTAAACAGCTATTTCAACTATCAGTTATTTCTGGTGTCACTGCCCACATTAGGTATGTGCTCCTCATGGAGAAGGCAATAACTGGAAAGAAAAAGACCAGGCATTTCCAGGTGTGTGTATGAATACCCTACAAATAGATTAAAAAGCTTATCTTTTTCAGAGCATTCTTATAAACCAAATCCACTTGCATAAACACACTAAGATGGGTACAAATTGCAAGCAGATTAAATTCAATATACTATTTAAAAGTGATCCCTTTGTTACCTCACCAGTTCTACCCTGAAGAGAGCCATGAGCAACTGTATTTTATATTTTGCCATGATAATGTAAGCAATCTTTTATCATGTCTGCCAAATACAACTTAGTCAGTGAATGATCTTATAACTTGAAACAATTTAAGAGAAGTACAGTCCAAAGGACAATCTCTAGGTTCCCTAGCAGTAGTTTCAGGCGAGCAAGGCCCTGCTTCAAGGTCTCACTCTCTAAAGAGACAGCCAAGTGAAAACCTGCTGCCTTCACTCACAGCTGCAGAAATGAAATCAGACACGCTCTCCAGAGGGCATGGACCAGTTTCCAAATGCTTTCTTTGGAGAACACCTCCATACATTTTTTACTTGGTCACATTCACTGTGTGATCAGCAGACCTTTGACAGTTTGAAATACTTAAAGTTAAAATGCAGTTATAGGCATACTTTTAGCCAGCTGTATAAGGCAAAATATTATGCAGATTTGAACTCTTATGGCAAGTTAATTATACAACCTTGTCAGCAAATCAAGCTTTGCCATATGTAGTCTGTAAGTCAAATATAAGCAGCAATTTCCAAATCACATTTCCAGTAACTTATGAAGGGGGATAAAAATTACTTCTTATGGACACATCAAAAATCCCAGACTAGGTCTGTGGAACGTGCACTGTGTAAACACATGTTAATCAGCAACTTTCTGCAAGATCTTATACTCTAAATAAACAAAGCAGATTAAAAGCATAAGGGAAAAGAACACAGCACAAGTAGATAAACTTACTCATGTCTGCACAGCATGCAAGATTCCTATTTCTTCCTTTGTGCCCTACTCTTTAGGCCCATCCTGCCTTTAAATATTATTCAATGCATCAAGTAAAATAAAACATAGACTTCAACTGAAATACGTACTGGCCTTTGCTAGACTGAGGGGGAAGTTTAAAACAACGTATCTCCATCTTCCCTTCATCTTCCTGACCAATACGTGTAATGTAGTTGATCAGTTAAGCATTCCAGGCAGGTGGCATCAATGACTCATTCTGTCCAAAACAGTGATCTTCACACATGATCTGGTCATTCTTAACTGCATGCTGTTCTTTCAGCAAAACAGATCCTGTGTATCAAACTTTGTAGTGTTGTGTCCTAATCCGTCAATGGGAATCTACAAAAGTCACTTTTATGAAAATTGAAGTGGTGTTCCCTTTAGTAATCTTTTCATCAAACACATTACAGTTCAATAGTGAAAGTTCACTAGCACAGTACAGGTCATTTAAATGTGACCTAACTTAATATCACAATATTTGAAATATAATCTCAAAATTTCTGTGCATAGAAACACTAGCAAATGTTTCAGAGGAAAGCAAACACGGAAAAAAATATTGATTACAGCAATGAAAATATTCAACACATTCAGGAGTATTCAGAAAGAAATACTAGTTCTTCCATGAAAGGCAGAACTTGGAGAGCCCTGTGTTGTGTGTATTTAACTCTTACCCTCATTCCCACCTATAACATCGTTTCCATCAACAACCTCAAAGCAAAGTAACAGACACTGTGGATAGCATGACACTGTACTTGTTCTCATCAGCTGGCTATCACACACACACAAATGTTTAAACATCATATTCTGCCCGCCTTTTCCCCAGCATGGGCATTAATTTGGGTTCTCCTCTCCAATCAATTACCAGGTTTTATGAAACTACATAGAACTGTAGTATCTTCAAGACACACACCCTGCTCCTTTCAAACAGGATTTATAGTTGTCAGGGATGCACAGATAGTCACATAAACAGTACACCTGACTAAGCTTTATTTCTGTAGCAGAGAGTTAAAAATAATATAGGTTGCTGCATTAGGTGCGTCATTTGCTGATATGACTTCTCAGCTATGTAACATTTTCAACACAGGAATACTAATGGCTATTTTTTACAGGGTTTGGGGTGGTTTTGTAGTTGTTGTTGTTGTTGTTGTGGTTTTTTCGTGTGTGTGTGTGTGTGTGTGTGTTTTTTGTTTTTAACAGAATATTGCCAGTCAGATGTTTAAATACTTGATACTGGAAAAACAAGCCAGATATTCTTTTTTTTTCTTGGCTGGTTGTTTTTTTAAAAATCTTTTCTTCCCTTGACATCAGCAACTATCCTATTTTCATTGTCCACTTTTTCAAGCTTTGTTTTAACCAGAAGCTCCCCTGTGCCTCTGTGATAAAATTTACATAATATTTTTTCCTCATTTATGATTGTCACAAACAATAATATTCAGGGATTACCATCAGTTCGAGTACTGATATTGCAGCATTGTTAGCCTTCGTACTTCTTAGTATATCCTGCATGTCTAACAGCAGGAAAAAAATGTCTTCCTGGACCAGCGAGGCTTATGCAGAAATCTGCTCAACTATGTTCACAAGCACCCAAACCAAAAAGTCAAAGTAGGTATTTTTCCTGCATTTGGACAAGATCTCTGCTAGTTTACACAGGCAAACCAGAAACTTCTTCGTTAGTGGAAAATATATTTACTTTCATATATATGAGAAGATTAACAGCTCATTATACAGACAAGTAGTAGAGGATGCATCCAGCGTGCCACATAATTAGGAACTTGAGGACATCCCCCAGCAGTGTCTTCTAATTTACCTCTTAGGCAAACAGCACCTTGCCAGCTGAAAGGACAGGTACCCAGGAGAAACTTTTAGGACAAAAGACCATTCCCTTATCTGCAGAGATTGTTGAAGGAAAATACTTTACGTGAAAATCTCTCTGAATCAGGCTTAAGCATGCACAAAATGCAATTAGTTCATGAATTACCACAGGGTATATGGATTTAGCTTACATATTCCACATGTGGTGTGCAACACAGTGATGTTTTCTTACAAGGATTTCACGATTGTTCACTTCTAACATTGAAGTAATAGATGAACGCTTCAAAAACTATAATGAATAGCCAGCAGTTATACATTTTGTTCTCCTTCTGGGAAATGGATATGATGCACATACACAGGACAGCAACATGTATGAACCAACTGCCTCAGAAATAAGTTCTTTAGAAGATCCTTAAGCTTATTGAAATACAACCTGTCTTGGTTTGAGGTAAAACAGGACCAATTTTGTTCAGTAACTTTGCTTCTTAGCTGGGTCTCTTCTAACTACTGAAATTAACAGCGTATTTTGCAGACACTCTTCGCTCTCACAGTGATAAGACCTATGTTTGTAGTTGATGCCAAGGCATGGTGTGCGGAGAGGCTCTTGCTTATACTTATTGCTATAACAACCAAGGGCAGATAACTTGGTCACTTGCCCTGTTGGAGGGTCAGAAGCAGAAAAGTGTAATTCAATATTTTATATGGACAAGCACTTTTTATAAGAAATTCTTGAATGACAGTTTGGCAAAATGTTCATAATCTGCAGCTTTCTCAGATGCCCTCACATCTTTACCTTCTCCTCCTCCTCTACAAAAAAGTCCAGACCCCAAAATTAAACTCATATTCTAGCAAACCAACAAGGTCAGTGAACCAGCTATATATGGGAGAATTCCTCACTAGGTGTGGCCTATATTGGTATATATTATAGTCAAAGTAAGGAGCCACCTGGTCAGTTACCTCCATTGACTCAGGGTGACGGAAGACAAGCACAGCTATTAAAGTTCAAATAATTCATATCACAATCAATACCTTAAACTACAACTAAGAATAGATTTTTCCCGCACCTGGATATGCAGTTTTAGCATAGTGTAATAACAGAACCCAGCTATTTTTAAAGGACAAAGATCTCTAACTTCTGGCAGCTATTTTACAGTGTGGGATGCTTGGCTAAGCAAGATATGTCAGACACTCTTTATCAGCATTCCTGTTGTCCTTTAGTCTTCTTACCCATTTCCTCTCTGTCAGTTACCACTCTTGCATTACTGCTATTCTTTCTCTTCAAGGGTTATTAAGTGTTGATACACTGAATAGAAGGAATCAAAGTTTTGCGTATTCTAAAACACTAAGATAAGCTTATTACTTACTCAAATTCTGTGGCATAATATTTGAAGAAGCCTATTAGCAAATCTCCAAGGCTTGATCCATTTTTTGAGAAGTAAGGAGGAATGGTACATGGAGCTTGATGAACAAGATGCAACTGCATAGAAGGATCAAAAGATTCCTGTCAAAAGAAAATCAGACACCATGTATATACACACACACAGAGCCTTAATCTAAATGCATATATTTTTCACAATAAAAAAGCTGTCTATCATTTATTATTAGAAATTCAAGGACAACTTAAAAACAAAGGACTCTGCTTCTCCTGTGCTCCACTGTTGGTTACTAGTTACTGAACTCAGGTAGCATCATTTTGCAAAGGAGCGTCCGAGACCATCCCTTGCCTTCTGTTTGCTACAGAATTTTAACGTGGGAGAATCTCTGAACTGGACTTGCATTTACATGCTAGTAAAACCACATGAGCAGAAGCTGAGCAAGGTAGCCTGCACTGAGCTGGCTGCAGTTGAACCGAGATAGGTTAGGTGAAGCTAATGCACTTATCACCAAGTTCCCCTAACTGCGGTATAGAAACAATCGAAAAGGAAGGCCTGAGTTATTTTTCCCACAGCATGGCGTTAAAATTGCATATGAAACCCACTGGCTCTAATATGAACCTGCACTCTCCCACATAATGAGTTCAAAGACTGCAGCAGCACCTCCTCTAGCCAACCTATCTGAAAGGATAATAAAAAGCAGTAGTTATAGAAAAAGCCTGAATACACAGAATACAGTGTTTAAGCTGAAGTATACTATTCTTCGTGGGGCTCAGGGAGGGGTGGTGGTGAAGAAAACGTCAGGTTTACTATAAACATAAGTCGCTATTTCCAGCTTCAAAAGCAATCTACACAAGACTAAATTAACATGGGGTTAGATCTGCTATATTGTTTGGGTGTCCACTGCATCCTTCAGGTTTCTCTGAGAGACTGGGGTACATGGAGGAAAATGTATCTTCTCTTGCTAGAGAAACAATTTTTAAAACCTGGTAACACCAGGATACTACATTTTACAGCAGTGTTGTGTATTTTAAGCTAAATGAACCCAAAATACACAAGAGCAAGCTTTACATTCACATAAAGAAATACATCTACATAAATTTAAGAACCTATTCAGTCATTACTGTATCTCCCCTCCTACTCCTTTGCTGTTTTAAAGAGTAGTATCGGGCATGACAAACTTTATAGTACTAGAATATCACTGGAAGCACTATACACTTTAATAGTATTTCCATGTTCACAGCTGGCATTACTTCCTCTGAGAAAAGTGTGGTTAGCAATCAAACCAGTAAGACTGGAAAGTTTGGGACTCCCATCCTCTTTTTGTCAATTCTAGCAAAACTTCCTGGAACCTCGTGCAACACCTTCTGGGAAAAACGGCCATTCTTCCAGCTATGAAAAATTTCAAGTCTTATTCCCACATGATGTAACTTTGCATATAAAATATTGTTATAGTTAGCAGAGCTCAGAGTTTAACAGCTTACAATCCAACAGAACACACCAAAAACATGGAGACAGACAGACATAAAAAGATGTGCAGCATATAAAGATCTAAAAGGGGAACAGCTGTTCTTATGTTATACAGTATATACAGTTTTAACCCCAAAGGTAATCAGATAGGTACTACAGTGAAAGTCACTCCTCGCCCATTCCCACAGAAAACCCTAGAAGAGTCACAACAAATGAATTTAGTATTAGCATATAACAGCTTATAAGGAAATGGACACCAAGGGGGTGGGAAGAACGAGAATAAGGGCTGCTGACCTCTGAACAATACAAAACAGAAATGCAATGCAATTACAACAGATGTCTACTAAGACTAATAAGTAAACGTTTGGAGGCAGCAAACATTTTTGACAAGGAGAACATGAGATTTTTTTTTTAATGCTTTGAATGTTCAAATGCCTGAGAACTCAACTGCAAGAAAAATCTGCCACCACACTGATGTTGGCATATTGAGCAGCTAAAAAGTTAGACTTTGGGATATTATTTTTCAGGATTATAAATAAGCTATTTTCTTTAGTACTATTACAAGCTTAGGGAGCATGTTGCTTTTTCTTATCAGTATTGAACTTAAGTACATTTTATTTACATTTTATATATTGATCACAATTAATTTTGATTAGTGTTTGTACATCATTTGAATAAGAAAAAAATCAACAGTTGTACTAATAGCAAAAGACAATATATCAAATATAGTTGTAATAAAACTTTTGGCAAAAAAAGGAGAATACATGTGTGCCTATATGTGTATGCCTACATCCAGAAAAAATTGAAGTGCAAAAGCATATCAAATACAACTTTACCCAAAAATATTTTTTCAATAAGATTTGTTAGCAGTTAATGAAATAGGAAGTTACAAAACCTTGCAGAGTTTTAAAATCACAAGTATGTGTTTTAAAAAGGGTGATTATGATAGAAGCATAGTCCAGATGAAGGCATTTTTCAGGATATTTAGTTTGTCTTTTTCTTTACTGAGTTTGCAACTGATCAAAAGTCATGTAAGCAGCAGTGATAAAACTAAAACTCTTGGAATTTGAGGAGCAGGAAATGTACCACATTCTAAAGATTCCTACCCATGGCAGAAGAGGTAAAATTCCTAACCTGCTGTCCTGGTTTGAGGTAAAACAGGACCAATTTTATTTAGTAACTTTGCTTCTTAGCTGGGCCTCTTCTAACTACTGAAATTAACAGCATATTGTACAGAAACTGTTCGTTCTCAGAGTGATAAGACCTATGTTTGTAGTTGATGCCAAGGCCTGGTATGCAGAGAGCCTCTTGCTTATACTTACTGCCGTAACAACCAAGGCCAGCTCAATTTGCTATTTTCCCCATTGGAGGGTCGAAGTAGAGGGGCTGCACCTGCAGGGAGGAGCAGACAGGACAGATGACCCAAAACTGACCAATGGGGTATTCTACCCCATCTGCCCCATGCTCAGTATACAAGCTG
Organism: Ibidorhyncha struthersii; assembly: GCA_013398815.1. Taxonomy (NCBI): domain Eukaryota; kingdom Metazoa; phylum Chordata; class Aves; order Charadriiformes; family Charadriidae; genus Ibidorhyncha; species Ibidorhyncha struthersii. The sequence continues at coordinate 32,408 of VZSZ01009565.1, forward strand.
AGGGATCAAAGGGTCAGCTCTCTTTCTGCAATGGCCAGTGTCNNNAGGAGGACTCTGTTCGTCTGTCTGCCTTTGATCCCGACCTTGCATCCAGATCCAGAATCCAGTTGCTGTCCATCACTGAGTCCAGTCTGGGACTTCCCCAGTGGCAGCCTGTGACGTGACTGTCATCCTGGGAGGTTGACACGGTACTGTATATATTTCATTATTTTCTTTTTTATTTTATTATTAATATTTCATTAAAGTAATTTAGTTCCTTCTAAACTCATTAGTCTCTTTTCCCTCTTCTGCCTCTCTTTGAAGAGAGGTGGGGAGGGGCATCTGTTGGTCCCATCTGGGGTGCCCACATCCCCAGTGGCCAGTGCAGCCTAAACCACGACACCAGCATTGGAAGGTAATTTTCTAAATCTTCTTTAGTAACTAGGATTAAAACTCTGCAAGTCTGCAATCTAAAATTATGATGTTTAATTTTTTTTTTTTCAAAAGCAAGTTCAAATTAATGAAACTTGCAGTTCCAAGTTTTACCATGTATATTAAATACACTTGCCTCACAAAGGTCAGGTAAATCAAAGTTTTCCTTACTCAGAAAGGCATTTGCCTTCAAAAAATAAACACATATTATTCTATACATGTGCTCTAGTAAAAATGGACGTTACAGTCTATAGCAGTGGATCATTTAAACTCCCAACCACCTAGTTTAAGAGACACATAAATAATTCCCATCTCCACTTGTTTTAGTGGTTATACCACTATGAAAATGACTCTTAAAAAGACAACTAAGCATCACAAAGTGGAAAGCATGACTGAAACTACTTTTCTGGAAGAAAAGAAGATCTTTTTTTTTTACACTAACTAAAGCAAACTGTTAATCATATGTTTCTGATATTGTTAGTCAACTTATTTTTTTAAACACCGAGTTGCTGATCACCGCATGCAGAATTAAAAAAAAAAGTGTTTCATCTTTCTGAAATACAGAAAATTTGTTATGGAAGAAATTCATATTACCAGATTTGAAAGTTTTACATGTAAAATCAAATTAATTATTCTTTCGAACTGGGTATGGGGAAGATTTAACGAAAACTTCTGTCCAGATATACCAATATTCAATATATCAATAACCAACAATGTAGTTTGTTTAAGGTAATTTCTTAACAAAGCAGCCACTCAGTGTCCAGTGAACAAGAGGTAAGACCAGCCACAGGATACCTAGGCTCACTCTTCTGCTTTTCCACAAACAACCCATGAAAATCCATTAGCCTCAACCCACCCCCATTCACCTATCGTCAAACAGGGGTAACAGTACACTCCTTCCTGCTACAGGGACTTTGGGAACAACTAGATAAGCAGAAAAAGGTACCGCTTACAGACTCCGCACGTAAGGGAGGTTGGTCATAAAACAGAATTACAAAGGATCCCTCAAACCAGCTTAATTTCAAGTAGGTCTTCCCTATAAGCTTTCCCTCCTTCACTTGCTCTAGAGGCAAAAAAATCAGCTTCCTTTAAAACTAGTCCCTAATTTTCTTGCGGTTTCTTTGCCTTATGCTGTCTTAAGAAATTACACAGAAATTGAGGATGAAGCATGATTGAGCAACAAATATAAATGAGCTATCCATTATTTCAAAATACTCCAAAGCCTTTTTTCCTTTTTTTGCCAGATTTCTAATCTTGACCTTGATTGGCTGATTTCTCAAGGAAACACTAGCATTCAGTAACACGCTTCATGTTCAAGCTACATAATGCTTATGCATATTCTCATTCCACCTTACACCCTGAAAAGGAACACAAGTGTACATCAAAAAAATCTTTAATTTGAATATCTTGATGAATAATGTATTTAACTCTGAATGTAAAAGATTCTTCCTTCAAAAGAGTTTACAGTGGCAATATCAGCACAATATCTTGTCATTTTTTGATAGGTATCTGTATTTGCACACATAAAATAGCCTTCCTCAGTCTTACAAATGAACATTTAACTCATGTTTGTACTTTTAAAAAGTGCAACTTGAAGAGTGAAGCAAATCGTGTCTGTCCAAGGACTGACTCCCATACATGAAGGAGCTACAGTAAACACCATCCCATCTTCTGCCCCACCCTTTGCAAAATATGACTGCTTGTGAAGCTGAGGCAGCAGAAACAAAAATGTGCTCATGCTAGAGTCCACAAAGTTCACAATCCAAAGCACTAGTGGAGACCCACCTCCATCTGAATTTAAGCTAATACGCCCGGCTGCTCTGGAACATTGGAGACTCAGACATGTGTTCCCTTCTGACTCCCAGCTGCAGCAATGGTCACCTCTGGCAAACACACATTCAAAACAACGAGAAGCAATAATGGCCTAAGCCACCACAGGTTCTCCAGAGCTCATCTGTGAAAGCCCTGACTTGGAGGCAAGTTCTATATAGATTTCAGAACTGATCAACACATTTTGTGGGCCACTCTCAGCTACCGCATCTGGCAGGGCAGGAAGCCCCAAAATCCAACCCCACATCTGATATGGTCCACTACTCCCTCTGACCTGGCAGTTGCAAAACACAACAGCTGGGTGCCAGCTGGAGACTCTCCCATGGCAACAGAATGCACAGATGGGCAGATTTGGTGGCTCTCCAGGACTTCTCACCCTTCACACCTGCAGAAGGTATATACTGAGTCACAGAATCTGCCTTTTGTTTTGCGCTCAAGGTAAGCACGTCTCTTT
>VZSZ01009565.1:43908-55734 GCA_013398815.1 Ibidorhyncha struthersii
GACCAAAATATTAGTAAAAATTAACTAGTAAAGGTAACTTCTACTGATAACTTCCTACCCTAAACAGAAAGGAATTCCTGTATGCAAGAACTCAAGAAGGTGGTAAAGGAAGAACCACAAATGGCCTAGAATTAGCCTGAGGTCTACTCCTTATGTATTTATCTGCCAAATGACATTGTGATGCTAAGTAAGAAAACCTTAGTTTAGCACTAAGAGCGCTGTTCTTATTACTTCTCCTTCGGAAGTCTGCTTCACAATCTCTCCCTAAAATGCAAAGTCCTGAGGAGACACAAACCAGTTTTGTTTTGGGGTTAGGATAAAAACTGAAGCAGTATTATGGATCTTCCAAGGAAACACTCTCTAACAGCATACAGACACAGCCAGCTATCAGCGCCACATACCTATCAGTAGCTGTAATGAAATAAAAGAAACTGGAGATTATACCACTAGATAATCATTAGCATAATGATCTCATTATCTGCAGACTACTGAAGCAGCCCTTGTAGCAGATATGTGGACCTTCATATGAAGAATCTTTGTTATCTTCTGAATATAATAATAATCAATTAAAAACATACCTCGCTGATATATCAGCAGCTCATTAGGTAATTATATATATAGTAACCTAATATATTTAATTGAATTTTAATAGTCTATCAATACCAAAATACAATAAAACCCAAAGTTTATAGAAATAAGAAAATACATTAAAAACTTACTGTATGCATAGGTTCTCAGAAGGAATGTATTTCTTATTCCTACAACATTGTTTACATTCAAGTCAAACTCCACACAGCTATCAGGGAGAAGAAAAAGAATCAAGCATCATGGTATTAAATTTCAGAATATTTATTACCTACTTAGTGACAAAGGTAGAGAAATGTAACTTTAAGATAATACTCTAGAAACTTTCTTCAAACAGAGCTTTGATGCTGTGATTTCTACTCTGGTTTTGTTTATAGTACTTGAATTCCATTGTTATAAAAATGTAATTGTTGTTTTACATAGAGAATACATACAGATCCAAATTCAGATCTTAGGATAACTTAATATATCATATGTGTTTTGGATTTTTAATGAATCTTTCTTCCAACTAGACCTGCACTACATGATTTACCATGGACAACTTTTGATGCCAGGAAAAGATTCTCTGGGGTATCGGTTTAGGAAATCATGCCAATGAACTCAAAAGGAGAATTCGAAGAGGTCAAAAGGTAAGAATTTCTCTTCTGCAATGACGGTCAGAGAGAATCAGCAACCACTTTGAAATGAAACCTATTTATTAGTAAACATGGCATGTTTTGTGATAAAACAGTTTTTAACTGCTGTTAAAAGCAAGTAAGAACAAGGCAAACAAGCACTACCTGCTTTATTTATATCATACCCCACCCCAAAGTTTGAATTTCATACTGCATATACAGCTTAACTACTCACAGTACCCAAGAAACAATATTAAATTCACAGTTAATAAGCTATAGCAACACTGTAACTCGCAACAAGAAAAGCCTATTACTGACAAAGAAGTAGCTATCTGCAATGTCCAGCTATTTCCATCTTAGATATCTAAGCCTCATTCACATAGCCTTTTTTGCCTGAGTATGCCTTTGGATTTTCTTGAATTATTGTAAGGGGAACGTGGACCTGGAATTTATTAAACTGGATAGAACACATCAATTTGGTGCCTACAAAAGGTTTCTGACATCATAACTACATTAAAACACTCTTAACATCAAAAATATTACACAATTTTAAACCTGAATTAATATCAAGCATGACATTTCGGATGTTTTAAGAGCATAGTACATAATAGTATAGGAAATAAACAACCTTGAGATACTGCTTGACAGTTGTAAAAGTAAGCATAAACACCAATAAGAATATCAGTTGTATGCGCAAATATAATAAAGAAATATGGCAGACTGCATGTGTAATTTCAATTAACCCCAACTGACAAGATTACTATTTACAAAATGCTGATTAAGCAAGTTCTATTGCAGTTATTTTGTACTTTAATATGCATATTTCATAGATGTTGCAATTAAGGCAAGTGAAAAAGGTTTTGTACTGTTGGGACTCCAGTTGTACCAAAAGCACTAAAGGAGAGGAAAAGAGCCAACTGCACATCAAATGTAGCATAAGAGGAAGCTTTTGCATCCTCTGTAGTACAGAAACCTTGCTAATTAATCAAAGGCTTGTCTGTTAGTGCTCTGCTGGCTCAACGCTGGCTCTCAGCATTGGAATTATTTCCTGGGAAAGACTACCAAGTGCAACACATCTTCCCTTACAGTTACAGCACTAAAAACCCCTTGAAGATGAAAAAGGAGAACAAACACAAACTGAATGCTTTCTCGTTCACCAAATCAAGTAAGTGAGAAATGGCAATTTTCAGATATATGGAGCACTGGCAATACATTAGAATTCAGATGCACAGATACGTTATTGAGGCCTTTCAGTATTGAAAGTGGGCCTACAGGAAAGATGGGGATAAACTTTGTTGCAGGGCCTGTTGCAATAGGACAAGTGGTAATGCCTTTAAACTAAAAGAGGGAAGATTCAGACTAGATAAAAGGAAGAATTTTTTTTATGATGAGAGTGGTGAAACATTGGAACAGGTTACCCGTAGATGCTCCATCCCTGGAAACATTCAAGGTCAGGTTGGACAGGGCTCTGAGCAACCTGACCTAGTTGAAGATGTCCCTGCACATTGCAGGGGGGCTGGACTAGATGGCCTTTAAAGGTCCTTTCCAACCCAAACTATTCTATGATTCTGTTCTATACCAACCATCAAATTCCACCATCTTCTTCCTGTGGCCAGGCATCAAGAAAAATGGCTTTCACTGGAAGCTTGTCATGTTTAGTTTCTGGTTTTGGCTAAAACAAGCTTACTGCCTTGTGTACAGAACATTCAATTCATTTTTCAAGACCTCTGTGAAAAAATATTTGAATGAGTGTGCATGTATGTGCTTGTATGAGCCTACAAAAGACAGAGGCCAGTAGGAAACTGGAAAGAGACAAATGATTAAATAAAAAGACAAAATACGGGTGGAGGTGACAGGTTACATAAGAGAAAAATAACTGGAGAGAAAAAAAACAAAAAACAAACAAAACCCCAACCCAAATTCATGTCAATCTCCCCCTCTTCCAAAAAAACATCATAGGAAACCAGATGGTGAACAATACTGCTTTTTTCTCTGAAAAATGTAATAGGCAGCTTCTAGTCTAAGAAGATTATACTTCAACTTAGTAGGAAATAAAGAATTCTTTAAATCCTGTCTTTAAGGTGTATGAATATCATGAGCACTACTTTTTTTTTTTTTTTTTTGTGTGACTAGTATGGACTGCAAGTGCCTACAAAAAGACTGCAATCTTCTGACATAATCACTTCCAAATTTAAGGTTTCTTTCTAAAGTTTAGTTTCTGATTTTAAATTGAAAAAACATATTCTTGCTGTATCTCCATGACTTATTCAATACTTCTACCAGGAATTCACCATTTAGTGTATCTATGAGAAGACTAGCACTGGTTTATGTAGCTAAGCTGTTTAACCCAAATTTTAGCTTGACAAGTTTAATACTTTCAGGAGAAACAACCTTCTGTACTGTTAGAGGAGAAAGTTAATAGATAAAAATGATTCCAATTTTTAAAAGGTAGCCAAGTATACAGAAGTAAATAAGGGATTAGGTGTAAATGAAGAAAAAAGGATAAAGCAAAAACCCTAGCAAGTATTATACACTTTCAGAGGCAAGAAAAGCTTAAATGGATGATAATTATTAGTTCAAATTGAAAACATGACAGATTCAGTTTTACCACAGCAGAGATAAAGGTATATTGTGACAAAAGCACATTGTGATATGCTTTTATAAAGAGAGGCCAGAGAAGCAGGCTTGTTTGTTTTTAAAAGATAGAGACAGGGTTGCAAAATTTTAGAAGTATATAGGCAGGATAAGATAGTTATAAACAACACAGTTGTTCAAAGTACTATTTACAAAGAATAGCCAAGCTATGTTATTACATGAAGGTGATACACAGAAGTCTTATAAAATCTAAGGCCATAAATATAGGAAGATTTGAACATTACTCAGCCTCCCAACCAGTTTGAGTACTTTGCACAGTTTTTTCCTCTGTCAGATACTTTTATCACACACAATAAGAAATACATTGTTTTCTGTCCTAGCACATGCCTCTTGATTATTCATTTTCATGTCTTCATAATGAAGATACAATGAATACAGTAACATACAACACATCCACTTCTCTCCAGTTACTTCCCCTTCTAAAAAAAAGTCATAAGATTAGTACCTAGCACTGAACAGAACATGTAATACTACTTTGTTAAACAAAGAATACCTCCCTAGAAGACAGCAGAATATACTCTTCTAAAATGAACAAAATTTTTTTGATCAAGAAAACAACATAATCACAAGAAACTAAAGTTTGTTTTAATGTTGTTTCTATAGTGTTAACACTGTGAATTAGTCCTTAAGTAGCTCAACAGTTAAGTTTGCACAGCAAGCAAAATTATCTTTCACAACAGTTTTCTTCCCACTGTTGTTTTTCTGTCATGAACCATTTGTCAACTGGAGTCCACTACGTGCAAATAACCCATAGAAATACATGATGTACTGCTACTAAGTCACATCACAGAAACTAAACAACATCACAAGAGGTGTTTCGGGCCATCAAGGAAGTAAGCTGACTGCCACTGCATGCTAGCTGTACAAATCTGTAATACAACTATAATACAACACAAATAAACAAAAGTATGACTTCAGTGGGACTACTCATATGGACAGTACATATATAGAGTGCTTTCCTGTTTCAGAGTCTAAAAAATGGTGAACAGAATACTTGCCTGACTTTATCCCTGAACTTAACTATTGGCACTTTTGCTCGAATCAGCTGAGGTCGCTCAATGTAGCTTGCTGAAAGAGAGAAAAGTATGCAATTAAGTTTCATGTAAGATGCTGGTCTTAAAATAAGATCCTAAAGTGGAGTCATACTGACTGATTTATAGCAAATAGTAGCTTATTAAATTTAGCAAAAATATTCTCAGAAGGGTTGTGCTAAACTAAGTCATCTTTAGCAACTGCAGCAAAAATACAATCTAGGAAAGCGTGTGGAATAAAACGCACTAAACATTAGGGAAAAACATTAGTGGAAGATTTTTCTTTGGGAAGTGTATTCTAGAAATTTGAACATAAGGAATGCAGTTCCACAATGCTTTCACTGACTAGTACTTGTAATAGAAAGCCTGAATAGTTACCATTAAGGTTCAAAAAGAAGGGAACAAAAACATATCCAACCAGGATGGCCAGACAGTTAAGCCCAGCACTACATTGTAGCAACGGGGATATGATCAGTTGCATACTTTTTAATCATGTTGTGTTTGCTTAGACTCGAAACGATGCATTTTACTGATCAAAAATTTTAACATAACTGTATCTTCACTATACACTGATTATGCTTAAAATTTCCTTTAAAAACTGTTTATTTGACTGATATAGTACATACCAAGAAATAAATTTCCTATCAAATCATTACTGAAAACAGTACAACGCTTTCCATCAAAGATGGGATAAGCTTTATTTGCTTTTGCTTTAATGGTGATAGGACATGCAATAAATATACAATCTCACCTCAGATGATTACCCACACAGTATTGACACACAGGCTCAATGCCAGACCATCCAAACCCAAACATATTAAGCTCTGCCAGACTCATATAGTGCCACCAAATGCGCCTTTGCACTCAGCTGCCCCAAACTGTTACGTCAGTCATATTATCTGCAATTTCCCTATTTTTGACGATATCTCAGGCTATATTTAGTAGTTGCCCATGATCCTGAATGAGAAATGCGCCCAAGAAAGTAACGCAAAAGACAAAGAAAAGCAGAGTCCGTAAGTTACATGCTATGAATTTGGGCAAAAAGCACAATTTTAATAATTTCTTTTGTTGCAAAATCTAGGACAACTTTAATTTGCCCATATGTAACATCATACGTTTTCCTCTTGTTTCTAGAAATTAACCTCAAATTAGCATAAATATGTATGACAAAGCTAGAAGTAATACAGACTAAAAACAACCTTAAATAAAAGCTGATCCTCACTTTTTTAGGGGGAAAAAAAAAGGTTACTTGTATCAGTTTGGATAGAAACCTTGATTAAACAGTGTTATCTCCATTGCATTTGGCTAACAACTTCAGGTTTGGTAAAACCCTACTGTGCAATACTCAATTAAAACAAATTTTACTATTTTTTTTTTGAGACTTTTTGAAAGTGTTTTATGGATATGTAGGTTCGGACAGATTTAATCTGAGGTAATCCTTTCTCTGGATTTGAATGCATTGTATGATCCTAAGCAACACAGACTGGCACTCAAAAAAAGAGATAATCTTATTAACTTACAAATTTTAAAGGAAGAATCTTACAGAACTCCAATCCACGTTAACAGAACATATAATCTAGTACAACTTACACAAGCATCCCTTCCTTCTAGTTGCAGCTGCATACACATCCAAGCATCCCTTGTCCAACATCCCAGAACATTCTTAAAGCAAAGCTATAAAGTGTTTAAGAGCTCTCTGCCTCCTTTCACTCCCAAATTTAAGACCAAAAAGCCCAAGGCATTAGCACATGGTAGACAATGGTGGGTATCTATCTGCATAGCATAGCAATTCAACTTTCCTCACTATGACCTTTCTCAAGTGGCCTTTTGAAGTTAACTGAACTCATTCTTGTGGCAATCCACTTCCAAACATCCTTGTCTGCAAATGCCTCCCAGTTCTTGATGGATGCTTGTGCCAAATTTGTTGGCTAAGAAAAAAAGAATAAATCTCAAAACATAATCCCAAACTGTTTCCCAGGGTGAAACAAAGCACAGAGGATATTAGAAGGCAGTAACTCGCTGCTGGTACCCTCCTTCTTGGCTCACACCGGTGACAGCGTTAGCAGAATCTCTATTGTACATTAGATTGTCATACTTACAAGGGAACAAACAGTCACAAACACAAGATGTGGAATTCTGAAATACATACAGGTTGAGTAAGTAACTTAGTAAACTGACTATCTGACCTTGAAGCTATGACCAGAGGGGCTACACCAAAATACGTAAAGAATTCCACATAGCTGCTCCATGGTTTTGGGCATGTCTATGAAAAAGTCACAAATGCCACTTCAGCTGTAGTGAAAAAGAATATAACCACTTCAAAGAAGACTAAGCACTGATTTGTAAATAATTTATTCATGCAGAATTTCAGATTAAACATCTTAAGTCTCTCTTTTCTTTTAAAGAATAACAGATTAAACAATTATACAAAATATAAATCCCAGGCATGGCATATGCCAAAAAGGATTTTTGGGATCCTGCATATATAGCCTGCTCTCATTGATAAGGTTATACTATAGAAAGAGAAACTGGGTGACACAGTTTGAATCCAGAGCCTAAACCACGACAGTCATGAAGAATCTAGGAAGGTACAACCCAGCACAGGATGAATTAATTGTTGATGACTGGAATTCATTCACCCACCTGCATAGTCCTTCCAGGTCATTCATTTGAGTTCCCTTGCTTGTCCTAGCTGTTGCACATGCCCTACTAGACAACCGTTAGGCGGATTCCACTCCGATATCCTAGTATCAACACTACTGCATCTCTTTGTATAACTAAGAGAAAACAAGGTCTTTGTCATTTATTCAGATAGTAAACACCAGTCAACCCAGTACTGCTAAGTTGTTTTTCAAATAAATCCTGCCAAGATGAATCTGAAGAGAGTAACCAGTTTGACGTTTACTCTCAGTGCTTTATATTATGCTATCCTCCATATGCTGTAACAGTTACCAGCCCAAATTCACGTTTCACATTTCTAAAAGACATTGGCTTGAACGTGCCATTCTGGGAATGTTAGCCAATACTGTAAAAAAACAGATATGTGCAGATTTCTGAACAAATAAGTCAAAAAGTTACACATACTCTGCTAGCCTTTGAAACAGAAGCTATATTACTGCTATCCTTACATTTCTCTACTTGAGGAGAAACACAATACATGCCTCTAAGACTAACGCGTCCCACAAAAACAGTGAATAAATATCAGAAGCTTTTCCCTACTTGACTTTGTGAGTAGACTATTGAAAAAAAGAACACAGCTTCATTTCAGTCAGTATACTAGATGCAGAATGACACCACAAAAGAGCCGCTGCTCTAAGACTTTAAATCTGATGGGCTGAAATTCCTTGCTCACACTTGTTACCTTCTGCAAGCCTGAAATTGAAATAAGCCGGAGCTTAGGTAAAATTTGAATCTACTTCCCAAATGTCCTAGAATGAAACACTAATGTAACCATCACATTTAACTGTATATAAAGGATAAAAGAGATGGCACTTGAAGTTCTGAAGATGATTTACCTAAAAGAAATACAATTTGTGAAAGAGACTGATCTAATCTGTACTTGGAATGCTTCCTAATTTATCAATCACGGAATTAAGATGAAATAAGCAGAGAATCACATTCTTCCTGTAGCCATTATTTTGCAATGTACGGGAACGCCACAGAGTGCAAGAACAAAGAGGAAGATGTTAGGAGAGGCACAGCTACAGAAAACTTCTCCCAAGTTTCTGAATTGAAATGATCTGGAAAAAGGTTAAAAAAGCCCTGGCACGTTATCTGTACCACAAATCTCAGCCTTATTTCTTTTTGTCCTTTAACTCTTTCACAAAACCAGCCCAAAAACTTTGTTTTAAGTAACATCTTATCTTTCCTCCCCCTTCTTACTTCTCTTACATCTTGGCACATCTTTAGCTTTCATGTTTGGCCCGAACTATGCTTCTTTCCATTCTCCTGTGTTATGCAAGGAATAAGTTTAATGACAGCTCACACACTTGTTGAGAACATGCTGCAGTCTTTCGTCCACAGCAGAAAAGATAGAAGGAAATACTTAACTAGTATTGTCAAAGAGGGATTACCTTAAGATTACAGGATGGCAACATATGTATTAACTGGACAGCACAAAACTTAAAATTAATCATCAGAAAAAGGTTCATACCTTTTAGGTTGTTAAAAAGCACACGCAATAAAATACAAAATACTGCTGGAATGAAATTGCAATTCTTAAAGAAGTTTGGTACAGATAAATCTTACACTTGCTTGAACACAGTGGCAGCATATGTGCACTGCTAACTCTTTAAAAGTTGCAAATCTAGAATTCTGGTTCAAGTTGAAGTAACGTCTCAAAAGAATTACAGTTTCTGTAGGCTTTTTCTTTAAATGTATGTACCTGTAGATCCCATACTTGATGATTAAGTAGCAGCTGACTTCTGAAAACACCAAAAGGTAGGAAGTAATTTAAAAAACTGCAGTTCTATTAAAAAATAACTTAGCAGCCAATCTGGAGCTGACGATGAACAGCCATTTCTAAGCACATAAACCTGACTCCACAAACCCGCAGGAACGCCAACAGGACACCACTGAAGCGCATACTGCTAAGATCGTTTCTCCAGCGGTGAAGAAAAAGCGTAGGAATCTATTAGCTTCTTAAGCCTAGGCTGGGGAGAATCCCTCCCTGCCCCCCAACCAAAACGAACCCACAAGCTATTTTGAAATTATGGATGACAGCATTTATATTTGCCTAAATAAGCTTTAACCAAAATAACTGGGCAAACTCCTTGTTTTGGAAGTACTGAACCTTAGCACAGTTGAGCTACAGTTTGTAAATGAACTAAATCCAAATGGAAGACCCATATGGCAAAGTCTTCATTTTGAACATTTCAAACAACTTTTGTCTATGAGTTCTGTTCACAGAAGATCTATACACAGGCACAAGGACAGATGGCTAGGTATAGAAATTCATGCCCATAGTGATGTTAAGATTACGAAGAAATGACCTAACAGGTCTACATACCACAACTAATAGAGTCTAACAAGAGCAGTAATATCAGCAGTGTTTTGTCCTACCCACATTCCAAAGAACATTTTGATTAAATGAAGCTGACTAAAGGCACTTGCAAGATAACAGAGAATTAGGAGAGCATAAAAAATGAGCAATTGCACAAAAACCTTCAGGGACTATGACTATCATGTCTTTCTGATACTCGCATTCCTGGGCAAACAAACTTGATTTTGTCTAAAGCTCTGTCACAGAACACAACCTCTTGAAAAAAGAAGAGGGCGATAGTTTATTTAGATGCTCCCTTTCTGATACCTGAAAACACAACTATTTTGTCACTGTACTTCTCAGAAAGCACTGGAACAACTTGTATCTTAGTCAAACACAGACTAGGTTCTGGATTCCTTATGCAAACATCAATACACAGTAGTAATAGGCCATTAAATATCAGGTGCCTATTCCACGATAGATTTATCAAGTCTCATCAACTGAGCTGTTGAAATTTGGGTATGCACATTTGCCAATGAAGAAATATTGAAGTCTGCTTTTCAATTTATTGTTTGTTCCTTTTACCATTGCAGGATTGTTCATAACAGCAATACAAGGAGGGGCATCAAAGAATGTATCACAAGTCTGAGAAACAGGGGGACTCAGTCATCTATATCAATAGGTGTTTTATAATTCAAAGGATGGTACAAAAGTCTCTTTGAAGTAGGAGGCTTTCACATTTAAGTCAAGAACTGGTCATGTGAATTCTTCATCTGAAGAGAGTCTAAAGAACTTACAAGAACTATGAATTGACCTGTTTCTCCTATATGTGCTGGTATTGTCAACTTTAAATATTTTCTTCACTAGGCACCTGAATTAATTATGTCAGTGGTATCAAGGCCCCCCAAAAAAATGAATTCTACACAGTCTACTTTGAGTGACATCACTTCCCACAACATTCTGCTGGAGAAGCTGGCTGCTCATGGCTTGGACGGACATACGCTTCGCTGGGTAAAAAATTGTCTGGATGGCAAGGCCCAAAGAGTTGTAGCGAATGGAGTTAAATCCAGCTGGTGGCTGGTCAGAGCTCAGTATTGGGGCCTGTTCTCTTGAATGTCTTTATCAATGATCTTGACGAGGGGATTGAGCGCACCCTCAGTAAGTTTGCGGACAACACCACAGTGGGCAGGAGTGTTGATCTGCCTGTAGAGCCTGACAGGAAGGCTCTACAGAGGGATCTGGACAGGCTGGATTGGTGGGCCGAGGCCAATGGTATGAGGCCACAATCTCATTGGCATTATGGAAACGTGGTGAGATGGCTCCTACAACTGGAGTGTTGCATGGAAGATTACAGGCTCATGAGGAGAGACAGCCAGGGGAAACAAGGCAGCGGTGTTGCCCTATATGTCAACGACCAGCTGAAGTGCATGGAGCTTGGCCTGAGGATGGATGAAGAGCTGACTGAGAGCTTATGGGTCAGGATTAAAGGGCAATCAGGAGCAGGGGACATTACAGTGGGGGTCTGCTACAGGCCACCTGACCAGGAAGACCAAGCGGATGAGGCCCTCTATAGATAGATAGGGGTGGCATTGCGTTTGCAGGCCCTGGTCCCCATGGGGGACCAGCCACCCTGACATCTGCTGGAAGGATAACACAGCAGGGCATAGGCAATCCAGGAGCTTCTTGGACTGTACTGACGACAACTCCTCCAAGTGGTAGTGGAGCCAACAAGGAGAGGAGCTATGCTGGACCTTGTCCTTACCAACAAGGAGCGGGTGGTAGGCAGTGTTAAGCTCAAGGGTAGCCTGGGCTGCAGTAACAATGAAATGGTGGAGTTCAAGATCCTTGAGGCAGCAAGGAGGGTACACAGCACGCTGACCACCCTGGACTTTAGGAGAGCTGACTTTGGCCTCTTGAAGAATCTGCTTGGTATGGTACCATGGGATGAAGCGCTGGAGGG
>VZSZ01009573.1:3985-15049 GCA_013398815.1 Ibidorhyncha struthersii
TTTTTTTTTTTTGAAGTCCACACACTGCAAAATGAAGTGTGATTTCAAAGACTTGCTCAGTGATGTAGAGTTTTCCTGCATTAGTAATGGATATAAGTTTTCCCCAACTACAATTGACTGTAGCAGAAAATGTTATTAGTTTGTAGCTTGAAAACTTGCATATAGTACTTCAAGATTTACTTAAAGGATATTACAAGCAATAGGTCTCACAGTGTACAGCTGCATTTGATAAGACTGCTGAACAGGAGGCAAGCCAAACAAACAAGAGACACTATTCAAATCCTATCACATAGATTTCCCAAATCATTTTGCTTCATATGTGCACTGCAATTTACAGCTAAAACTAGAATGACTGCCACATAGACAATAACCCAAAATAAATGCAAAACCTAGGAGATTTAATTAACATACCACTCCATGTATACACACATCTATCTCTTAACGCAAGTGCTATTATGCACAAACAACATACAAATCCATCTTTAAATAAAGCCTAGCTCAAGACAATATTCAAAGACAGATTAAATCTCCTGTTTCACTAGGGACACAGAAGATATGATATAGAACAAGCAAATATTGCAGTTTATTGCTGCATACTGTTATTTGCTTTGTGATTAAGCTGGTTGTATAGACATCAACCAGAAGTTATACACAGACAGATGCTGTAGACACCAAATGTTGTAACTGGAACCTCCCACTAAAGCATGCACTCACTGCCTAGGAGGTTGTGATCCTTCTGTTCCCCATACTTGGTTTACAGCAGTCTCAGATGCCAGAATTAACCATTTAATCTAATGCAGTGTTACTTGATAGGATTGCTGAATCTGACATGGAAACCAATGCTGGCACAAACTACATAAGTCTACTTATTTAAAAAAGAAAGAATAACTAACCATGCCTCTATGCAAACAGACTTCTGAGATTGAGCTGTCGGTATAGTTTGGATGAAGCTTTCATAGGTAAAAAATAAAAAAATAAAAATCTGCAGCTGGGTTTAAATAAGCTACCTTCTCCATTATTTACTGGTGGATCTATGGGAGTTAGACTCAATGATCCTTATAGGTCCCTTTCAAATTGAGATATTCTATGATAAGCAAAGGTTATATTAAAGTCTTAAGTAAAACATTCCAGCACTTTTTTCTCAAAAGTAAGCATAATGGAATCTTACTAGTCTTACTAAAAATATGGAAGACTTGCTCAAGGAACATGAATTAAGAATTCTTCCCATTCTCCAACATCTTTTTTCCCCACCTCCAACACATCTTTTCAGCTAAAAAAAAAAAAAAAAAAAAAATTGCTGGTGGTACATGCAAAACTTCATGTAGTACACGCACATTTCTTTACACAGTAATGTTGTTCTTGGCGCACATTTCAGGACGAATTCAAACCATTAGCAATTTCCATTCATGGCCCATGTGGATTCACATGCTTTGGAATGCGGTTTTCCCATGCTCGAATATAAAAATCCCTTAAAAGTTGAAACTTTTACTGGAGGATCTCTGAGACAGTGCATTACTGTTCACAGTATTTACCCCTCTGTGGCAAGAGGGATTTAAATGTTCCAGTAAATTTAAGAGTCTTTAAAGAGAGCCCACATTTCCTGCCTCACGTGTTTTCTTTGTTCCATGCACTTAATTCCGCTCAAATTATTATAATGATGCTTTTGGCTGAATGATGATAATTCCATTTTCCTCCCGCAGATTTTCACTCCAGCCATCACAGTGTTATGGAAGAGGATGTCAACATTTACACTGTGCCCCCAGCTCTCAAGAGAAACGTCCAAGAGTGAGGATTCCTGTGCAGATTTGAACTAGTGCCTGTAACACACTGCCCATTTGCATCTCTTCAGATCCTTCTCTGCTGCAATTCTTCTCCATGATATTTCTGTCACTAAAACCTCCTCCTAGGAACAGCTGACCATTTCTCTATATGGGTGTGAGGTGACAGGGATTAAAGGCAATTTCTAAGAAAATATATTAAATAAACCACAGATACTTCAGCTGATACCTTCACAGATCCCACACATTCAGTAACAGAAAACTTGGACCGTTTTCTGGTCAGCCAGAATCTCAGACTGTTTTTGGGCAGACAGCCAGCAAGCAGCTGACTTATCTTTACATCCAGATGTTTTTATAGGACCACGGAAGTAAGTGGAAAAAAGGAGATTTACAGTATCTCTGTTGAGGTATTGGTACACAGAAGGAACTGGGGAAACTAATCCTCGGCATGCAGAACTTAAATAGTAGTAAATTAGCAAGGAGAAATGAAGTAAGAAGCAAGAGAAGGAAGAGCAAGTAATGTTTTCCAAAAAAAGAAAAAATGTTCAGTATGTTAAGTCTCACTGTTTTCAAGGATCTTTAAACACAAACAGGGATGGGCTCACAGGACAGGCTAACTACTGAAATGCTGCCTGCAGCATCAAATCGTCTGAGTAACCAACTATCACTGGGCCACACTAGTAGGTCTAGCAAGACCTGCTTTTAATAAAGCCACCATTCTGACAGAGGACATCTACTTTAGGAAGTCATTGCAAGACACCATTATTAAAAGCCCAGCTTCTGCTATAGTGGTAATTGTCTGGTATTTACTTGTTGGAAGTGTTGAGACTACATATTTCATTATTAGCATTCATCAAAATTCTGTATTTTTTGTCACAGAATCACAGAATGGTCAGGGTTGGAAGGGACCTCTGGAGATCACCTAGTCCAACCCCCCCGCCAGAGCAGGGTCACCTACAGCAGGTTGCACAGGACGGCATCCAGGCGGGTTTTGAATGTCTCCAGTGTGGGAGACTCCACCACCTCTCTGGGCAGCCTGTTCCAGTGCTCTGCCACACCCTCAAAAGTAAAGAGGTTCCTCCTCATATTAAGATGGAACTTCCTATGTTCAAGTTTGTCATCTCAGACCAATAGCTAGTGCAACTTTGGAGAAGCACAAAATCATTGCTAAACCAAGGCAAATAATTTATAAATCCTTAAAAAGCTAAATATTAGAAAATACAATTTCTGAAGTTGCTTTGCAATACATTTGTTAAGCTTAACTCTATCCTAAAGGAATAACACTAAGTTTAATTAGCTCTGCAAACAAGGCTTAAATCAGTAGACCAACCTTACTCTTAAAACAGTCGAGGTAAAATCTTTAAAAGGCTTGAAAATAACAAGATCAGAATATCTTCTGTCATCCTTCTATGTGCAAAATTTAATTTTGCTTAACAGAATTTTTCTGGCCTGTACAGTGGTTGCCACTATTGTCCTAACAAACAAAAATCTATTATATCTACTAACATGAGTTCACGACTTCTTTTAAAAGTATTTGGGTGGGAGCAGGGAATCACTCTCCAGAGCTATTTGTAGGCAGTCACATTTCCAAATCATTTTTTCAAATAAGCTTCCAGTGACAACTGGTTCATTTGAATAAAATATTAATTCTAAAATAAGAAAATTATAAAACTGCAAACTGTATTTGTGGCAATTTAAAATAGAAATGTGTTTTTACTTACATATGTAACTACAAACTAAACTGTCTGCCCAAAGAAGCTGAACTGGACATAAGCAGACTTCAGACAGCAGTGGATCCTAAATCTAAAACTTTAGCCTTTCTTGAGGTGAAATGACTTTTTTCTTCCTACTGTATATTCCAGGTCAAAATTTTTTCTTGTTCTGACAAGAACACAGCAATTCCAGATCTAGCAGCTAATGTCCTGCTAAACAGTATGGTGGGTCCCAGCTGAACTTTGCTCACAAGAGGATGTTAATTCTGAAGTGAACCTACAGTACTGCAAGCTGGAAAAATCCAATGAGACCCACAACATTTCTGTACTGCAATTCAGTTTGTGAACAGCTGCAGACACTTAGTAGACTACTTTAAACAGGCATGCAAGAAAACAACCATACATTCAAGAACTGCGGCAAATTAAAAAGTATTGCTGCTTATCTTTTGTTAGCATTTTGGATCAAGACTGTACTCATAAGAAGTTAATAAATAATCATGCAAGAATTGGTGGACAGTATAGACATACATTCTCTAAGCATTTTCTTAACAGCCAAGAGCAGCAGTGCTCCCTAAATGTGCTTTCCACCGGACTCCATATGAAAAGCTGGGTGTCCTTCTGGGATGAGAAGATGCCCCAGGGAGGGAAAGGCACCTCAGTAGAAGGCAGTACAGCCCAGTCAGGGCCTCTCCAAGTGAAGAACAGCAGCTGGAAAGAACTACTCATAAAGGTTCTGATTATAAAGGTCCCAAAATCTGAAAGATATTATTGTTCGAGAACATATGAGTTTGAGAATAAGGATGGACAACGCCCCATTAAGCGGCACCAGGCAAACAATGAAACTGTTTATCAAAAGGCAACTGAGAACTGCTTGGGAAGCCTGCTGCTGGAGTCATCTTTTTGAAAAAGGAACATTTTGAATCTCACAAAGAGATTCACAGAGAAACTTAGGAACTGCCAGATGTTATAACAAAGCCCTAGAGAGACCACATTAGCATTTGTGGAAAGTTGTATTTATTACTTCAGGACAGACATTCATAGCAGTAAGAACTACTACTTCCGCATAGCAACACTGAAAATCATAGCCTTAAGAGGTCAGCTTAATTCTTATGAACTTTTAGATATTTTTAGATGTGAAGTCCAGTTATTACATCTGCTCTTAGACTTCTATTTGCAATCTGAACTATCAGTTTCTTCTATCATTCCTCACAGGTTTCTTGTTCCAGATACCTCTCCAGACTCTTCCCAGTTGTCCCACATCTTTTTTTAAATGCAATCCTCAAATCTGGATTCACAGCTTCATTTATGGCACCAGAGTCAACTGGAGTAACTACTTAGTTGGTCATTGGAACAGGCTCCCCAGTGAAGTGGTCATGGCACCAAGCCTGGCACGAGTTCAAGGAATGACTGGATGGCGCTCTTCATCATTTGGTTTAGTTTTAGGTAGTCCTGTGAATTGGATTCAATAATCCTTATGGGACCCTTCCAACTCAAGATATTCTCTGACTCTATGATACTTTATAGACCTTACAGTGAACACTCCTGCTTATACAGCTACTGTCATACATGGATCTCTTCCAACTGGTCAGCAAAAGACAAGAGTTCCAGTTCAACAACTACCATGTTCTTCAATCTTTTGCTGAAAAGAAAGAAAGAAAGAAGAAAAAAAAAAAGAAAAAGACATTTGACATCTGAGTAACTCATTATTCCCACTTAACAGGGGATTTTTGTACTTACTACTTTCAGGCTATTTCTCCAATACTGTAAGATCGTTTTAAATTCCAATCCTGTCTTTCAACACTTGCCGGTCTCTAGATTGACACCCACTGAAAGTCAGGATGTACACTCTTGTGTGCCATCGCTTTAGTCAGTTAAAACTGTTTGAAACCTAACACAGCCTCTCTTCCCTCCTCCAATTAGAACTAGAAAGACACCAACTTCTTTGAATACACTTCTACAATCATTTTTGTGTCCCTACATCTTACGCAACTGTCACGTAAACTTAATTTCCTTAGTTCACTCATGACTAATGTCACATGAGACACTATCAAAGGCACCATTAAAGTTGAGATATGTCTGCCAGTTCTAACTTATTCACATGGCCTAATACTTTATCACAGAAACAAATCAATTGGTTTGAATTTTTTTTTTTTTTTATTCTCTCCCTGTTTGTTCTATTGTTTGTCCAATATCTGGGCAAAGAAAAATCATTTCAAAAAAAAAGGAAATGAAAGAATCTTGGTGAGAAGGAGCAGCCCACATTCCCTAGGGAAAGGGGAACTGGTTTGAAGGATTGCAGTTTGGAGCATGCGCAGTTTTTTCCAGCAGTTTGTGGTATTTCACATTTAATTTATGCCCACCTCGTACATTTGTGCTGGCAGAAAAGATTGATTTCCCTGTGCATTTCTCTTCCTTATGACAGCACAAGTGCTTATGTGGTAGTGCAGTGAACGAGATGAGAGAATTAATCCAGGTTTAATCCAGTTTAAAAGAAGAAATATAACGATTAGTTTTGGTTTTACTCACATCAGCTCCCTGACTCAGTTCACTATACAGCTGTGTGTAAGTACATGGGAAGAGCAAGCAGGGGAAAGATTAAGGCTGCTTTAGGCACCAGCAGTATTAGTTTACAAGGATAATGAAACTGCAGTTTAAAGACAGAACCTGAAATGTCAGGAGCTTTCATGAAATAGTGAAATTGGCTGACTGAAGAGATGGCACAGAGCCAATCTAGACAAGTTTGGTTTTGTTTTTCTTTTTTTAATCAAAACTTGCAACAATGAACCAAACTGAATAAAAAGTGTTAAAACACAGAAGTTCGTACGAAGCTTCTCCTTGATAAGAACAAACATGTCTTAAGACAGGACTGCATTTCTCAGTATACTGACTCCATTATTTGCTGATTTAAACAGAGGCATAGCAAAAAGGCAGGTTGGAAGTTAGGCTCTGTTAGTGTGCAGTGTGATTTCTGCACTAAATCAGAACCTGCTGCATATAGGAATGCACAAAAATATTATGCAATGCTACTACTGCAGTGTATCCTACATAACTAGAACACACTAAGTCACAGCAGCTACTCTGGTAAGATACCTCACAGGAACCTGATTTTGCCTTATTAACATAAACAGTCACAGATGCTCAATAAGGACAAACTCTGCAAGTACTAAGTACTGATCACTGAAAAAACAGATGTTAAATGGATTCATAATTCAGTGTACAGGTTGCCAGAGAGATAGGATATTACTACAGCGTTAGTTGAAAGTGTTTTAAAGAAAAAACAACAACCGTTTCAGCTAACAGCTAGCACATAGTACTCCTGCAACTGGCTTACTCCAACTAGTATACCTCAGTATGCTCTTAAATCATGTTTTCCAAATCCTCACAGTTCCATTTCCATTCTTCCTCACGTAACTGGTACAAACCGCAAATTTCTGCACATTACAGTCATCTATTAAATGGAATATTCCAAAAGAGAAGGAGGGAACAAAGTCAGGTCTCTCAGGCTGAAGATTTTCAGTTTTCTGAACTGCAACCTGCAACACCCACATCTGAAAAAAAAAAAAAAAGGGAAGTAAACTCTTTATCATTATGTTCCTTTATATTACTTTAATGCTAAGGAAGAGTACAAAATCAGAATAATACAATGGTATCAGACATACCATCAAGGGATTAAAGCATTCTATTTCATTCATCCAGGATGGATCAATTTTCTCCGGTAAGTATAAATATTTTTTCCAATAACTCTAAATGTCTGAGCAAAATCACTTACTAGCAAAATGAATAATTCTTTTAAGAAAGGAATATATCAGGTTCCAGAGATGTTAGAATCTCTATAAGAGAGACACTTCTGTAAAGTATTACACCAACATTTTAGTTAAGCGAAAACAAGAACTGTGTAAAAGTAGTAAACCATCTGTTGGCAGCATCCTGATATTTTCTACCAGTTAACTAAATACAGTTTTCTTTCTGGCAAATAACACAAGCTGACCACATTTCTGACATGCTGCATACCTCTTCCCCGGAATCCTCTAACAGTTATAAGCAGCCCAATAAAGCTTGCAAAACTGCAGAGAGTCCTGTAAACTGAACAAATTATGAAAAACTGGTCTGCTCCAGTGTTTTGTTCAAGGGATGTTATCATCACAGGAATTCTTAAAAATACCATCCATGGCTTTTATCCCCCCACTATGTTTGATTGCTTAGCTCTGCACTCCTGAGAGAATTCACACAAAAAAAAAAAAAAAAAAAAAAACCCCACACACACAAAAAACCCACCCCACCAAAACCAAACAAACCAACCCTGCAAACAGACCTCGTATGTTTGAAGACTTTTTTTTTTTTTAAATGAATGGCTTGTTGTTTAGTCTCACAGAAACCTGAGAAAAGCTAGAAGGGAAACTACCGGCTTTTTCCTCTCCCTTGATGCTATCATAGTAATTTGCAATCAGTGATCAGTGGTACAAGTATTTTATTTTAACAACTAGAAAACTTCCATTAAACATGGAGGTGGTGGGGAGAAATTGTCTTGTCAAGTGACAGCCTGTTGGGAACGAGATATTCTTCTTTTAAAGTAAATAAAAAAAAAAAGCCAAAACAAAAGAAGAAAGTGCTTCCCACTCCGCACTTCCTTCAGGGACCAAGTAGTGACTTCTTGAGTATGTGAAAGCTTTCATGCAGTTTACAAATCTGGACAAACCAGTAAGTTTTAGATTAAAATCTCTTATCTCTTATGCAGTATTAATGAATGTATGGGATACCTCTAAAACACATAATAACGTTTCACAGTTCTACACTAAATTCTGAGATCAACAGTAGCACAGTGAGGGATGAAAGAAGGAAACCTAGACAGCCAAAACAAACAAAACTCAGCCTTCTCTAGTTCTATTATGTGTTTTTACATTTTCCCAAAAGAGAAAGAGAGTGGAATACCTTTCTCTTAATGTTTTTTCTTCAAATATTTACATACATTTTGCACACTTGAACTGAGACAATACAACATGGACATATAAGAAGGTGGACCAAACAGTGGCACAAGAGACACCCTATCCAAGGAGGGGGGACAGGACAGGTCAATGCAATACAAAAATGCTGCAACATTTATTTCATTAATTTAGGAGTGATTCTGTGCTTCTTGCATACAGAACTTATATTTATAACCCTTAGGCATCTACCCATTTCATGTGTCAAAGTAGGAGGGCTGTTTAAAAAAACACACCCAAAATGTACAATGTACACATTTCATTGCACTGATACCAGAAGATACCAGCTCAACCAATGAGGTGTCTATCCAATCTTAATCTCACTCACAACTTTACTGTGAATAATCTGCGTTGCCTCTGAACAGTGGGCACAACAATGGACCCTGAAATAACATAATCTCTCAATATATCTTCATAGGCTCACACAAAGATAATTATAGCACCAAAAGTACACTGGATTTAGAAAAACACGTTTTCAAAGAAAACTAAGAATTTCCGTCTCCCCCGTCATTCAGAAGTATAATAGACAACATCCACAGCAGCAAATCCTCTGCAACAATTCTAAAAATCAGCTTAATACGTCCCACATATAGCGCTGAGCTTTAAACATTGATATTACAAACAAAATGATGTGTCCAACCTTCAAACTGTTTACTGCCAGAACTATCTAAAAAAAAAAAAAATACAAAAAGGTGTTTTACATGGCAACACCCTTCAGTAAAATGGCATCCAACTGAAAGAATAAGCACATATCCCATACAGTGTTATGATTTTTATCGCACAAATACTTTCAACAGGAGCAACAGGAAGAAATAGATTGCATCTTTAACCAGGACCTCTGAATACAATGTAAGAAAAAACAACTGCCAGCCACCCATGCCTGGTTGTGGTGTGCAGCCTAGAAAAGGAATCCATCTAGATATATACAGGCTTATCTCAAATGTAATATTCTTTTACCAGCATAAACAGCCTCATGAAAATCCTCTACGTGTGCAACACCAAACCACCACTACACAGTAGTAGTAACCCATACAATTGCTCCACAACAGAAATATCCTGTTACAGGTAGGAAAACTGTTTCACAAAGAAATCAATCTAGTCCTGTCCTCAGCCAAAAGAATATTTTCAGCACCAGCTTATGCCAGTTTAACTGTAGGATGCTGCCAAATAAAGTGGTCAACACCCTTCACCTCCCATTTTTTTGACGATTCATCAGAACACTAATGCTACACTAAAGTTTTCAGCTGCACATCATTATTATCAACACAGTGGAACTGGTGGGAATATACACTACTTTTGGCAATAATTTACAGTTCACTGTGTTAATTCATTCTTGAGACCCTACCCTCACCTCTGCAGATGCCTTTAGAAAAAAAGCCTGAAAATGACATTCTTAAACTTGATTAATCTTGCATCCTAAACTGATGTCTCAGAGGCAATGACATGATATGGCCTGTTACAATGAATCTATAGACTCCTCTACACAGCTTCGATCTTTTTCTTCCTTAGTCAACAGCGTATCACCTCTACTCGTCCTAACAACATGGTTTATTCAAAACTATTACATTACTTTGCCTTTCAAGTAGTCTAACAATCATCATAAGTAGTTAAAAGCAATTAGGTCCAGTCAGTAACTAACTGCTTATCACACCCTGCATCCAGAAAACTTTACAAGTATATCATATATTAGACCACACGATCTCTGCTATAGGCTTTTTCTTTCATATATTCTGCAGACATAGAAGAACAATACAAAACAAAAAAAATCATGAAGGTATCATCAGCATTATCTCCCAACTCATAACTCCTGAAAACCACCCACCTACAAAATCAGCTACAGTAAAAGAAAAATGTTAATTTAATCGTATGAATAATCTAAATCGAACTTCACTTTGTCTTTTCTTTTTATTTCACAGTCAGTACGTAAATAAACACAGCTTCAGAACTGATACTTGCCCATTTATTAGACTAGACCACTACAGTAACTTACTTCAAACTTGTTGATTTCATAGTGACTAAAAAGATTAAGCAAATAAGCTTGAGAACTTACACAGGTGGCTTAAATTCAATACAAATTTTCAGCTTCCACCACCTAAGGATATGTCTGCATTTTTAAGGTAACTTATAATACATATAATTACAGAAATTTATACAAAGACTTGTGAAGACAAACAACGTACTCAAAATCTTTGAGAAAGTGGCATTTCTGCTCATTTCTACGCCTGGTTCATCTACAGTAAAAACAGCACTTTGGCAACATTAAGTGCACAATAAAGAAAAAGCTCACTGTATCTGCCTTAACAGACTTGCAATCTAGATAGTAACCAGTAGGTACCTTGTGCACAGTAACAGGGAAGAAAAGATACAGGTGAAAGGAACATGTTTGTCGAAACAGCATGGGTACAGTCATGAAACTTACAGAAGAGAAATTCCAGCTTCCTGTGAAGAAGGGAATGGAGACATAGAGAACATTCATCGAAATACCAGTAAAAAAATTAAGTGAGTACAATAACCCCAAATGCAAGAGGCTCTTGATTTAGAAGCTCCTGGCAGGTGGCACAGTTATGAAATATTTTGCCACATAAGAGTAAAAAA
>VZSZ01009575.1:0-15449 GCA_013398815.1 Ibidorhyncha struthersii
GGGGTCCCCCACGTCCCCACTGGGATTTGGCCTAAACCACGACAAGGATCTGTCAAACAAACGTACAATAGAGGAACTGGTAAGGATGAATCAGAACTGCTTAAAGGACTGGACTTTCCTCCTGCCAGAAGACTAGCAAACGGCAATCTTACTAAACCTATGTCAAAAAAGGCAAGATTTTATTTTTACTTGAAAGAGACAGTTGATTCCTTCTTTTATTATTCTTAACAGAGGTAAGAATAGATTCATCCAGGTTATATGTTTGCTGACCTAGGACTACAGTGAAATGCAAAAGCAGGGAGCAAAGACTAGACCTAGCACTCAGAGCGTATATCAGGTGGGTTTTTTCCACTGGCCTCCTGGAACACTGTGAAGCCTGTTGCAGCTGAATAAACTGAACAGTCACTGTGGTACACAGATTTTTTTCAGTCTCACTGGGAGTCTTTGAACCTCTTTCTCTTCAGGTCTATCAGGGTCAAATTCCCTGAAATGAATGACGGTTTTTGGATGCTGAACTTTTAAATCTCAGGGACTGAATTTAGTAAAGACTGGAAGCAAAGGATTTTTTTTTTTGTCCTCAAAGAGAACTACCCCCACAGTGAAACACAAAATGGACAGATATATTATCATAAAGAGTAAATACAATTATACCGACCATTATTGTCTCATTGTTCCTCACACTCATTTCACACTCTGTCTATCTTGGGGATGGATGAGGAGCTGACCGAGAGCTTATGGGTCAGGATTAAAGGGAACACAGGGACAGGTGATGTTACAGTGGGTGTCTGCTACAAACCACCTGACCAGGAAGACTGAGTGGATGAGGCCCTCTGTACACAGACAGGAGCAGACTCACGTTCACAAGCCCTTGTCCTCATGGGGGACTTCAACCACCCTGATACCTGTTGCAGGGACAACACAGCAGGGCGTAAGCAATCCAGGAGGTTCCTGGAATGTGTCAATGATAACTTTCTTCTCCAAGTGACAGAGGAGCCAAGGAGAAGTGCTACGCTGAACCTTGCTTTCAGCAACAAGGAGGGGCTGGTGGGGAATGTGAAGCTCAAGGGCAGCCTTGGCTGCAGTGACCATGAGATGGGGGAGTTCGAGACCCTTAGGGCAGCAAGGAGGGCATGGAGTAAGCTCGCTACCCTGGACTTCAGGAGAACAGACTTTGGCATCTTCAGGGGTCTGTTTGGCAGAGTACCATGGGATAAAGCCCTGGAGGGAAGAGGGGCCAAGAAAGCTGGCTAATATTGAAGGATCACCTCCTCCAAGCTCAGGAGTGATGCACCCTAACAAAGGGAAAGTTGGGCAAAAATGCCAGGATGCCTGCATGGATGAACACGGAGCTGCTGGACAAACTCAAACTCAAAAAGGAAGCCTATAGAGGGTGGAAGCAAGGACAGATAGCCTGGGAGGGATACAGAGAAATTGTCTGAGCAGCCAGGGATCAGGTTAGGAAAGCCAAAGCCACACAGAGTTAAATCTGGCCCGGGACATCAAGGGCAACAAGAAAAGCTTCTACAGTTATGTTGGTGATAAAAGCCTAGGGAAAATGTGGGCCCCCTCCAGAAAGAAACAGGAGACCTAGTCACCCAGGACATGGCGAAGGCTGAGGAACTCAATGACTTTTTTGCCTTGGTCTTCACTGGCAAGTGCTCTAGCCGCACCACCCAAGTTACAAAAGGCAAAGGCAGGGACTGGGAGAATAAGGAACCACCCACCATAGGAGAAGATCAGGTTTGAGGCCATCTCAGGAACCTGAAGGTGCACAAATCCATGGGACCTGATGAAATCCATCTGTGGATCCTGAGGGAACTGGTGGATGAAGTTGCTAAGCCACTATACATCATATTTGAGAAGTCATGGCAGTCCAGTGAAGTTCCCACTGACTGGAAAAGGGGAAACATAACCCCCATTTTTGAAAAGGCTAAAAATAACAACCTAGGGAACTACAGGCCAGTCAGTCTCACCTCTGTGCCTGGCAAGATCATGGAGCATATCTTCCTGGAAACTAAGCTAAGGCACATGGGAAAATAAAGAGGTGACTGGTGACAGCCAATCGCAAAACATGCCTGACAAATGTGGTGGCCTTCGAGGATGGCATTACAGCATTGGTAGATAAGGGAAGAGCAAAAGACATCATTTACCTGGACTCGAGCAAAGCATTTGACACTGTCCCGCATGACATCCTTGTCTCTAAATTGGAAAGACATGGATTTGATGGATGGACCACTCATTGGATAAGTAGGGTCACAGTGACACAGCAGGGTCTTGGTTTATGGTTAGGGATACAAGGCAAACAGTAATCAAATAATAAACATTGACTCCTTATTCACTTCTCACGTTTGAAAATGATTGTTCCTCTGCAAAATGTCTACCCTGTAAAAATACTTATGGTAAGTACTTGTCTCCGTACCTATTTGTAAAATGTGTCTTTTGCACAATGACTTTGAAAAGAATTCAATTCATGAGAATACCAGTAATTCAGCTTATTAAGCGTACCACTGGGAGCACTTTATGGATGGAGTTCAGCAATAACTCCTATAAAAGAGAATAACTCTCTTTTATCTCCTGAATAGAATTATGATCCTTGATAAAGCAGGCCCATCTGACATTTTTTTACTTCAGCTTCACATCCCTACACGCCCCCACATGATCTCCCAGCTAGTACAACAGTTATGGAGGGCCACAAGCTACCTGAGTGAACTATTGGCTTGTCTGCAGGTGGGGACCCAGCTTCCACCAAGACTAATGGGAGTCCTACCTTTGGTTTTAATGTACTCTGAAACAGGCCCCCACAGACAAAGATGAAAGAGATCATTAAAAAGCAGTTTGCTGGTATTGGTGAGAGTGTGTATTCTTCTGGGAGCAACTAATTGAACTGTGTCTGGTTCAGCTTTGAATGAAGGACTAACAGCATGGCAGATCCTCAGGGCTGGACAGAACACGGGCATGCAAGAAAATTATCTTAAAAACAGGCCTACTGAAGACAAAGTGCAAAAATTAAATCCAGAGAAAAACCTTGGAAACAGTGAAGCACATTTCATTACCTGAGGGCTGGCACACACTGCTCTCAAAAATCTCTCATTAGTAATCTTGCTAGTAATCAGTTTGTTTCATGCTTCCTAAACCACTTTATTCCAGTTGTTTGAGCTATCAAGCCAAGCAGTGAAATGCTTCTAATATTTCAATATGCTGGGACTCTGATTTTTCTGAAACCCATTACTATTTCTTGTAATCGGTTTTAAACCAGCACTAGGAAATGAAAAATCTTATGGGATGCTTCCACAAATTTACTAAACTCTTCATTAACAGGAAAGGGTGTGACAGAATAGCCAAGAGGTTGACAAGCCTTACAGCATTTGCTGAGGCAATGTGCTCAGCCTTGTGAGAGAAGAACATCCGACTGCTGTCACTTAAATTTAGTAAGAGCACTGGTAGTTCAAACTAATTCTGAGCAAGCTGTTGGCATCTCACCATCTCAGGTAGCTTTCCTTGAGCTACTTTACCTCCCACATGACATATTCTGGAAATCAAGCTTTATCTGGGTATCTTTCCAGGTGTGAAAGCCAGCATTGGAGATCTACAGCCCAGTGTAACAACGGAGCATTCCATCAGCCTAGGCACCAGCAGCAAAACATGCTGTCAGCTGAGCAAGGCAGTGGCACTCAGCTAATCCGTACGTGACTACACTTGAAAAGGGGCATCACACAAGTTTTTCTCTCCAAAGCTTAGTGTCCCTCATCATAAAGTTACACGATACAAGATAAAACACAAATCTATAATTTTAAAGGGGGGAGAGGTCATCTGGTACACAACCGCTGTTTGGTGTGGTTACATCAAACCAAAATATAACTTACAGTCCTCAGTGACGGCAATACACTGTGTGAGTTCAAGTTACACCTTCTAATATGGGAGATGAAAAGGTTCCCTCTCTACTCTCAGCTTTTTGAATATCTAAACTCTCTCTTAAAAAACATAGCTTGTTTTAAAAAAATCTCTTTTTTTTTATTTTGGAAGGCGGTTGGGGGTTAAGACAAAAATATCAGCACTTAAAATTCTGGATGTTTTGTTTATCCTTTTTAAATTTGCTCCAAAATCGCCTGTGTTTTTCCGCAAGTGAGGCAGTAAGGGCAGCGACCAACACACGCCACAGCTGATCAGGCCACTCTAGTCACAATGGGTTGGGCTCAAGGTCCAACAAAGCCAATGGAAAAAAATCCCAATAGCTTCAGATCACGTGCCATGAATCTAACCTTGCTACTATAGAGGTCATTGACAAAATTCCCCTTCATTGCAGATGAACAAGATCACTATGAAATTTATTTGACCTTTGAATCTCGAAGCACCAAGGATGCGCTTCAGCCAGTGGCACAGAGACTCCCCTAGCACAACACTCATCTCAGTTAATTCCACCTCAGGATTCTCAGTAAATAGGACTGAAAACAACATTTCAAAGTGCAATTGATACCATACTGGGAGTTTTCACCCTGTCCTGCAAAGAAACATAGCATTTTCCCATACAGATATTTCAACATTAATCTTTGCTTATTTACATAGTTTGCTGGAGTGTTGCCTATGCTGCGCTCTCTCACCTCCTTGCTTCCTGTAATTTTTGCATTTAAAAAAGCAGTACTTAAATAACGTATCATCTGTACATGGTCCCAGTGAAGCCAGTAACTTTAACATTTATTTTCATCTCAGATGATAACATGGGAATATAGCAAAAAACATCATTTGCAAAGTCCACGATTTTTTTCTTTAATGAAGTTCCTAAATAGATGGCACTACTTAAAAATATATAAATCGAAATTCCAATCAACCATAGGAAAAAATAAAATACAAGACTGTATCACTGTATTTCACCTTGTGGAGCACAAATTTCAAAACTGAATCAGCGTGAGATTCAACATATTTACCATTCTTCTTAATTTTATATAAGGTGAAATCTTCACTTAGTATGTAAAATTTACACTGTAACAATAACATCCATTTCTTAATCTAAGGTTTTACTTAGGTTTCTAAGCTAATTATATAATCAGGAAAAGGGTTTTAAACCTTCATGCTTTTTATGGCCATCCATAACTTTAGGGCTGGGCAAGTAAAATTGAAAAGAAGAGACTTCTGAACTGCTGTTTGTTCTTGGTTCCTAGCTGTCATGGTTTAGGCCAAATCGGCCACTGGGGACATGAGGGACCCCAGATGGGACCGACAGATGCTTCCCTCTACCCCTCTTCAAAAAAGAGAGGCAGAGGAGGGAAAAAGAGAGTTTAGAAGAAACTAAACTACTTTAATGAGATATTAATAATAACATACAAGGAAATAATGAAATATATACAAAACCGTATCAAGCTCCCAGGATGACAGTCACGACATCGGCTGGCACTGGGGCAGTCCCAGGCTGGACTCAGTGGCGGACGGGAACTGGATTCTGGGTCTGCCTTCAGGATCGGGACCAAAGGCAGACGATTGAAGTGAAGAGAGCGAGAGAGCGAAAGAGTGAGAGAGCGAAAGAGCGAGAGGGATCTGACCCTCAGTTTTTATACTGAGCATGATGCAGCTGGGATGGAATACCCTGTGGGTCAGTTTTGGGTCACCTGGCCTGTCCGCTCCTCCCTGCAGGTGGGACCCCACTGCGCTTTTCCTCTTCCGACCCTCCAACGTGGCAAACAACAAAGTTGGTTGGCCTTGGCTGTTACAGCGATAAGTATAAGCAAGAGCCTCTCCGCATACCATGCCTGGGCATCAGCTATAAACATTGGTCTCATCACTCTGAGAGAGTGAACATTGCCTGCACAATATTCTGTTAATTTCAGCAGTTAAAAGAGGCCCAGCTAAGAAGCGAAGTTACTGAACAAAATTGGTCCTGTTTTACCTCAAACCAGGACACTAGCTTTGTAAAAGACCTCTGTAAAATGTTTATCTCCTTTCATAAAACTCTGGTTAACACTTCAAAGTTGTCATCATTTCATTAAACTTCAACAACAAATTAAAATTTCTCCTGTAACTACAGTGAGGTACATACACCTCAGCCAGCATCAACCTGTATCCTTTCTACCACTAAACCCTAAAGGAGACAATAATACACCTACATGCTCCTTCTGACCGGCAAATTTCTGTTCTGGTATACCGAAGACCTGAAGCCAAGTTTATATCGCAATTTTCCTTCCAATTTTCCTTCCAGAAAGTCCAGAGACCTTTGTTTGGGAGTTTTGCCTTCTCATTTCTCGCCAGTCTGGGGATTAAGATTGCTGCTTATACTACCCTGCCACAGAAGAGGCTTTGGAGATTTCTAGACTGATTTAGTCAATGGAGTGGCAAGAGTTTGGCTCTGAAATTTAAGGCACATGAGTAGTTTTTAGAAAATTGCTTTTAATCACTTCTCCAATATCTTTAATGTCTGAGATCCTTGCATAATATGGTATTAAAGGGACACTGTCAGGTCAAATTTGGTTAAACGTAAGTAATGTTAAAAAATTAAGGTTTTCAGAAGTAAAGAAAGAGAACAGAGCATGAAATTTAGAGAAACACCTGCACCACTCATTTCTTTAAAATCCTTGCTGACGGGGAGTGCGAGCAGATAAAACCTAAAAAGCCAGCCTAGCACAGAAGTAATCTGTCCTCCAAATTCCGGGGCTGCCATCAGCAGGGCGAGTGACCATGCCACCATCCTGCCGGGGTCACCGAGCAGGTATGCAGCACTTGGCTCACCCATCTCAGAGGACGGGGCGACACAGTCCTGGGATCACCTGCTGTACTGGTGCCCACACTGATTTCAGCGCCCATCCAGTGCAAACGGGTGAATGCTTCAATTTTTGCTGCTGCTTTCTTCTGCCC
Organism: Ibidorhyncha struthersii; assembly: GCA_013398815.1. Taxonomy (NCBI): domain Eukaryota; kingdom Metazoa; phylum Chordata; class Aves; order Charadriiformes; family Charadriidae; genus Ibidorhyncha; species Ibidorhyncha struthersii. The sequence goes on from VZSZ01009575.1 coordinate 6,841, forward strand.
CAGCCCACCCCACCCCCTCGTAAAGGACTTGCCAGAGTCAAAGCCTTTAGATGCACTGCACCAATTAAACACTGATAAGCAGGGGCTAATGTGCATTTGTCCTGCTCTGGAATTAGCTTTACTAAACCAAGATCTGCAAGAAACATTCAGCCCCTTCAAGACCAGACAATAAGCACTGTTCATTGGTTGAGTACCAAACGCAGGAAAACTAGGTTACGCTGCCAATACTAAACAACAAATTTTTAGTACCATTTTAGCTGTGCTTATGTCCTCTTTGGGGTGAATGGCACCGATATACACAGTTTCTAATGAAACTGCATGCTGCTCCAGACACTGTTTCAGTTCCTCACAAAAGGAAATTAAGAGGCACACATCTCTGTGACAGAATAATTTCATCCATTATTGAAATATAACCATTTATTGGACAAAACAGCAGCAACTGCCTTTAATGACACATTGTAGATCCATCCAGACAGGGGCAGGTAATGTGAAATCATATGACTAGCCAGTTTAAGTAACAGGTTAGTTCATTTAGGCAAAGTACAGTTGTGCTGGAAATGAGCCAGAACAATCAAGTTGTAAGTCGCTTACTGAAACTGCAACAAATTTGTACTGATAACAGAAAGCAAAAATTTCTGTCTTGTGTCTTACCCAAAACAATACTTCAACAGCTGAAAAGTGCTACCAAGCACCATAACTCAGCTCTGCACACACTGTGCGTGTAGCGAACCCACTACACACAACCACTTTTCTACGTCACTTCTCAGGAATTTGGGTTTTCCCAAAGACCTTAAGTATTAGGGCCAATATTTTTGCACTGCTGAGGAGGTTTGGCAGAATGTTAGCGGAAAAAAAATAATTGTTACCCTCAAAAAGATTATATGAAAGCAATTACTCATTAAATAGCAACAGAAAATCCTGAGGCTTATAGATTTGCCTCAGGACTCCAGTATACTTATACAGTAACTGTAAAGAACTTTTACTGCTGATGGCAAGAAACAGAAATACCTAAAAGAGGCAAAACTGATTTTCAGTGCCTGGGAAGTAGGGAGACACCAATTTCAGGTGAAAGCATACCTGTGAGAAGTCAGTGTAGTTCAGCGTGTGAACAACCCTTATGCAAACACACAATGAGGGAAGGGAAAGAACTTCCCCTTATTACAGCCACTGCAAGAATCCAGCCTCTGTGTTCAGCAGAGTGCCCTAAAACATCTTAAACTCTTTTAAAAATTAACTACACATAGAGCAAGTCACTTGCAAGAACACTGGAAATGCAGCCAGAGTTCCTGTAGGCTAACACTCAAGACTATTTCACAGGAGCTCAGCCTATAAGCACGCTGGTATCTCTTGAACCCTTACCCCTGGAAACTCTTCCTGTGCTATAAAAGCTATGGTGGACTTGCAGGTATCATCATTTTATGCGTAATAATTCTTCAGCGAAAAACAGGACTTCAGCAGTGTTTCTGTATCCCATGGCAACTGGTAAATTACTGCCAGCATTAAAGAAGACTTCCAACTTAACAGGCTGTCTTGCATAAACTTTTTTGGGCAGGAACTTTATGGTTCAGCATCCGCTACATGCGCGCTTATGGTATGAAGTAATGTAACAACTGATTGTAACAAAGAACACCACTCCGGATCTATGAAGGGTAGAAGTGCATTGTAAAACTCCAGCGTCATGTGCAATAAAATATGAACCCAATCTGAGGTTTTCAACAAACTCTCAGGTCTTCTAGAATTTCCTTGTGTTCAGGCTACCCTGCCAGAGGACAACAGCCCGGCTTTGTAACACAGGCATGCTGTGGTTCCCCTCACCTCCATCGCTACAGTACATCAGTACATCTGTTACTAACCAGCATCTTTTGCTTTTCCAATCTTTCTTACCTACTCCTTTGCCCAAGTGCTCAGGACTCTGCCCATCTGTGGAAACACTGCATTATAAGTAATGGAATTTGCAAGAAAATCTTCATCACTGCATTTCAAAAATACTTACAAAAATACTGTGCAAATAATTTCATTTGAATGCTTCCACTGTTGTTCACCAGTTCACCATGCCCAATTATAAAACAACTACCAGTTAATCCCAAACTGCCTTTGCAGGCAGACTGCAGATTCAATAGCACTGAAAAGTTTCTCTGTTTTTCCCTTTTGAAGATAACACATCATTTCAGGTCACAGCAGAATTTCTGTGACTATTTCCTAGTAATTAATTTAAACATATCCACTGTAAACAAATTCCCAGCTCTTTACAGATACACTACCTATGCTAATGGAAGAGAAGTCACTTGTGCTAGCAGGGTAAATGCAGACCAAAGTCAGAGAGGGATAACAGAACTTTTTAAACATCTTCAGTCATACTGAAGGGATATTTTAGATTATTTTCCCTAGTACAAATGGAGCGTGTCAGCTTCTCAGAAATATGTAAATTCAGTCTTCAACCAACAGCCTGCTATGGCGTCTTCTTTCACATTTAATCAACTGCACTTAAAAGCTAAGTATGTATGCCTAAGTGCTTTTCTGGATTGGGGCCAGAAGGCTCATAAAAATGTTTCCAATATTTGGATCCCAAACTTAACCAGTAAAAGGAAACCCCTTTGACTTTAACGGGCTCTCCAAAATGTTGCTTCTGATACCACTGTAGGCCCTGCAACACAATTGGAAGAATATTTCTAAGGCAAATAGCAGTGGGGTGATGACAACACAACACAGGGAATACTAAATATAAAATTCTCTCCTTGTCAAAGAAGTTGTGGCTTGACCCCTGGAGCACAGAGCTAGCCAGCCAATAGAAAGCTTAGTCCAGGCTGAAAGACTAAGCCTTTAATTAATTTATTACTTTTTGTCTTTTAAGTTTATAAATTTATTAAGTTTATTTAATCAATCAAAACTTTCTGCTATCCCTGAACATGTAACGTTTTGGAAGAACACATCAAAGAGCACTGCCCCAACAGCACGTCCAGCTCAGGGTGCAGGTGCTCACAGAGGGATTCCTCATCTGCGGCTGGAGGGTCCGAGAAGACTCTCCTGTTCCCCGCACAGCCATGGCACCGGCCTCGAGGGGGAAGGCCACAGAGGCCCTCACCTTAACATTTCTGCCAGCAGCCCAGGCTTTTGCAAATGCGCTAAACACAAGAAATCTCAAATCACAGTTTATTTTCCTCAGCCCTATCCTTGAAACAGGCCTCAAAAACATTGTTAAAAATCCTATATTGGCATTAGACATCTGCAAATTACTTAAAAAAGAGGTCTCCTGGTCCCTTCCCCAACTGGAAATGACAAAAAGTCTCTCTGACATGAAATGTAAGTTGGCCTTCTGCCTGAAATAAGCCACTCCAAAACTCACTGCTCTGGAAGCACAGTGATTGCTGAGAAAGTTTAGGTCTGGCTGTTTCATAACTGTGGCCCATACAGGCAATAAAAAAAATCTGTGCTTAAAGCTGATGGCAGCTACCTAGCTAAAAGCTGACATTTGTCCTACATTGCCAGCATTAAAACACAATATAATACCATGTATCATCTCCTCTTAGAAGGCAATTCAATGATCAGCATAAAATGTGGATTATTGAACAAGCTAGTCCTACATAAAAATGCAGAAAGACATCTAAAGATTTTAATTGATGGAAAACGGTCCAAGTTGCAGAACAAATTATGGAAGACACACCAAATTTGTGGCAAGCAAAAGCAGGCACCAGTAACACAGCAAGAAACGGCAACTTAATGCAAACTATATTTGCAAATTATTATAAATCCTTAAACATAAGAATGGCCTTATTTTACTGTGCCTCTTTTGGAGACAAAAATTGCAGGATTTCCTTAATGAACGCTGCTGTTTGTCTCACTGACAATATTTTGGAAGTCAGTAGTACCATTCATATCCCAAAGAAAATCAAGCATTTGGTCTTCTTTTATTAACTAATACAATATAATCATAAAATCCCACAAATTCAAAGCAAATTACACATCCTCTTTGAAACGATCTTGTTGCAAGTCATTTTAAAGAAGTAAAAATCCAGGCAGCCATAAGAAAATGATGTTTTGGGTGTATTATTCAGAGGGTCAATACAATATTTCAGGTCTTGCTCAGATTTCCACTTTGGGACCAGTGGAAGCCAGTGCTGCTTCTTTGCCTAGCACTTGATGTTAGCAGAGAGCTAATCAACTTAGTACTTTTGGAACTGGGTCTCACCTACCTGGCACTGAGTAATCACAGAGGTCAACCACCCACTGCTGTTACAAACACATTCCTCCACCAACGCATTCAAAATTACACAGCACAAAGCTCTTCCCAGTTTAAACCAGGAGGAGGAAGAGAAGAAAATGACCTGCTGGCAAATTTCAGAGCTTTATTTTGTTTGTTTTATATTTTCACAACGCAGGGATTAATATTGACTGGAGAGGGGACTCTCTGAAGACCTGAAGTATCTGAAGTGGAAAACAAAGGCAGCTGGGGGAAGTGTGAAGGGCCCCAGTAAGTCACAGCTTGGTAGCAATCTGTATTAAACTGTAATACTATGATGTTTAAAGGGTGTGAGGGATCCACACAGCTCACCTCTGGAGCCACATGACTTTTCACTGTCACTCCTGACAGCACTGCTCTTTGCGCTCCATTGCTTGTCGCACACTAAGTAATAAAATCTTCATGGGCTTGACAGCTGCGTACAGCAGCCCTCGCACGCACAGCAAGACTGTCACAGGACTGAAATCCCATTTTCCAAAGAGAGATGGAGCACAGCCGGGACAATTTCTGAGCAGGCAGAAGGTACAGTCCAACCTCTGTGTTTCACACTCGGCCATGGCTCACCACTCTCCTCAGCTCTGCCCACCCCACCACCTTGCAAAATCAAAATAATAAAAAAAAAAGTTTTCCTTTCCAGTGCTGTCTTGCTTCTGAAAGTAAGTCACACTGTTAACCCACCAAACACTGCAGACCCACAAACAGCCGCCCCGACCCAGCTGGAGGAAGAGTCAGACACCACCTGGGAGCAGCCTCCAGGGACAGAAACGTCCTCCTGCCCCTTTGCCGCAGAGGCCATCTGCACACGCCCTTGGGCGCTCCACTGGGTCTTTCCACACCTTCAGCCTCCTGTGCCAAGACCCGTCCTGCGACACCAGCCTTGTCACCTGGTCTGTGGCACTGGAGGGGGCAACAGCATCCAAAGGGACGCCCCCCAAGGCTCAGTTTCCTGGTGGGCCGGCCAGCGAGGAGCACCTGCAATTTCTGTCTATGAAAGGGGCTGCCGCAGGGGATGACCTGGCAGCCGTCGCCATTGCCCTCCCAGCACTGAGCCGGGCTGTGACTCCTGGCCCCCCACCATGCCCCACTGCGCTCCCGGGCACGCTCCCCTGCAACCTGAAAGGTCTCTGCTCCATCCTGCTGCTGGATCCTCGTCCCCCAGCTGGCAGCCCCAAAGCCCACCCAGCCTGCCAGGAGTGCTCCTTGCTCACCAAGCTGCCCAGCTGCGTCCATCTTCGGATGGTCTCGTGAGCTGGGCTGGCACGAGGGGCGCGGGAAGGGCCGGAGCAGGGGCAAGGCGGGCAGAGCGAGGAGCAGGGCCAGGGCGAGCTCGCTGGGAGGGCTGGGGGTCGCCTGCCACTGCCACCCAGCCTTCCCAAAATGCCGGTGAGCCAGCGGGCAGAGGGACGGATGTATTTCTTAAGGACTCGGTAGAAGGTCCTCTACCCCTCTTTGGGTGTTAAAGCGCGCCGATATAATGTAAACAAATGCTGCAGTTTTTAGCAGTTGGACTGCGATCAAACCTGGGCTTGTCCCACCCCAGCCAGGCTGGCNCAGGCTGGCAAAAAACTTGTACCCGCAGTCAGACCTCAGCAATGCTGCCTAACCCCGACTGACACTACAGTCAAACAGGCTACCAGCCCTCGACGGATGCAACTGAGTCCCTCATCACCCTCGTATAATCCCTACAGCTACGTGGCAGCTAGGAAACCACTTCTATAATGAAAGCATGTTATTTTTTGACATCGCGGGGCTGGCACCAAGGTGCAGCCGTGGCTGTTTACCAACTTCCAGACAACTACACCTGAAAGCACCAAAGACTGGGAGGCGAGTGTCTGCCCTGTCACAGCTCCCGCATGGAGTTTCATCATTACCGACAATGCTGCAGACAGCTGAACTGAATTCTCATCACTGCGACAATAGTTAGGAAAACACAGAAGCACCCATTTCATTAGCAACCCAAGGACGTTTGATTTGGACAGAGTGATGGCAAGATCTCACACCACCAGTGGGCTTTAAAAAACCCTTTTTCTGACGTGCATTTATCAGTGTGCAGCACAACTGTGCCCAGCTTCTGTCCCAGTGAGGAGAACAGCAAGAAACCCCAGATACAGTTTTTAGACGCCTCCTCCTGTTCCCGTACGACAGACAGGGGGAACTGGACAACTCTGAACAACGTGTACCAGCAACGGCACTACAGCAGAGATGCAAAGCAATGCCAGACCCAAAGAAAGGATGAAGTGCTTAATAAATCCTGCCTTTATTGTGGCTTAAGCACTTTGATTAGAGCTATGGCCCCTCAAAGGGGCATCTTTTCTTCCAGGACTGGCAGGAGAAGGTGTGACCAGCTCTCAAAGACTGAGGTAAAATGTTAAGAGATAAGAACATAAAGCAAAAGAACTGGTAATTCAAAGCATACAGAGTGGATCACAAGGGTTCACCTAGTATGCATGTTATGCAGAAATATGTTTACATATTACAAGAATCAGGGAAGCTTTACACAGCAGTTGATAGAGTCAGTCTGAAAACAAGACTGAGGGAAAATCAAAACTTGCTAAATCATGGCCACCTCCACTTCCCATTGTGCTGTGAACTGCCTGAAGAGTCTCAAACTCATTAGTGCAATTCTCAAAAAATTGGATTACCCAGCTTGGACCTACCACCTCCCCAGATAGCACCCAAAAGCCTACAGATTGGCTTGCTGGGGGACACATTTGAGGGGACCCACCTCTTCAGCTGACGTGGTGCTGCTGAGTGAAAAATAAATTTAAGATTAACTGAGCCACGAAAAGGCAGGATGAAAGAGTGAATTCTTTAGGAAAAGAAGTAGGAAGAGTATTGCACATGTTGATGTAGATTTTCCTCCTGGGAAGGTTCTGTTCAGCTTTGGCAGATGCAACCAGATTAGATCCACACTGATGGACACTGTAGATGGGATACGGCAGTTGAGCATGGTCTGTGCCATCCCATCTGTAACACCAGTCATGTTCAGAGTTGTGCTGATAGTAACGTGAAGGCACTGACCCTCTCTTATTACTGCTCCAGCCTTCCCCTGACATGCCATCCTGTACCGCAACCCCAGTTTAAAGACAGTCAAGGACAATCCTGGCCCCGTGACCATTAAAACCTGTTTTCTGTTATCTCTGGGCGCCTGCCACTGTGGCTATGCAGAGGTAACAATTATCTTACTTGCTCCTTGTCCCTGCAACAGCACCACCACAGTGAAGGTGGAGCACAGGGAGAAATGTCTTTCTCTGGTAGGGTTCTGTACTATCCTTATGTTTTCCTCCTGATACTCATTACTTTCAGAGACGACATACTTCAGCACGCTCACTATTGGGTAATTTCTGTGTCCCTGGCCTTGTAACAGCCAGGAAAGCTCCAGCACTGCTCCCTTATCAAGCCACAAAACCATTAAGGAAACTTAGGTTCCTAATTGCTGCTTATCACTTTTTTAATAGTCTTGAAATAAGGTTGTTATGGCATTAATGTAAACTTATCAAAGTCTGTAAACAGATTTCGCAACGTCAGAGCACATTTTTCATTAAAAAAACGATGGTGCTTCCTTAAACTCATTTTTGCCTCATACCAGTATGAGTTATAGGTAATACTGCAGTTCCCCTGGGAGGTCCAGAATACATCAAAACTCTAAACTGGCCACTCCATTTTGGTATCAAGAAAAGGAGTTTGTGGTTTAACTTTGGGTGTTCACAACTTAAACGCTAGCTCATTTTTTCTTAAGTGTACAAGCAGATACTGCATATTTTGAAAATTTATATCCATAAGCAGAAATACAAAGAATATTTCACTGCCTCACAATTTTATCTAGAGCAGCAGAACTCTGGTCTTAAAACCCCAACACATTTCATCTTTAAATATTTTTTTTAAAAAGGCTTCAGTAAGCATCATGGTAAAAAGAAGTGAAAATTTAGTAGAGCCAGAGGAGTTTTTCTCACGTTACATCTAGCCATTGTAAACCTGATGGCATTCAAATAGCACTACCACAAAATCACCGTGCGATGTCCTGCTTGTAGTGGGGTCAATCCTTTTTGCTGGAAGCCTTTCACAGCTACTGGAATACAAGCAGATGTGTGCGTATAAAGTCACTCAAGTCCACATCTGCAGAAGCACAGGGGGATGATAATCAGCACCGAGAGGAGAACATCATCGCATCATTGGCCAAACAGCCCCAGTGGCAGCCTAAGGTTTTCTCTTGGCCGTCTGTCCAAGACACCCGCTCTCTCCCCGATCCACCTGGACCTTCAGATGGTCTGATGCCATTTACCGACGTGCTCAAACGCCACTCGTGACACGGCCAGTGCCGTGCAGACCACGGGAAGAAAAAACACCCGGGTGCCCCCGATGCCGGGCTCCG
>VZSZ01009577.1:0-20410 GCA_013398815.1 Ibidorhyncha struthersii
TCTGCCCTCTGGAAGTCCAAGGTAGCAGTTCTGCTGACTCTTCTCCTCGCTTCTCCCAGAACTGAAAACTCTATCATTTTGCGATCACTGTTCCCAAGACAGCCTCCAACCATCACATCCCCCACAAGCCCTTCCCTGTTTACAAACAGGTCCAGCAGGGCTCATTCCCTAGTCAGCTCCCTCACCAGCTGTGTCAGGAAGTTATCCTCAACACACTCCAGGAACCTTCAAGACTGCTCTCTCCCTGCTGTATTGTATTGCCAGCTGATATCCAGCAAGTTGAAGTCTCCCACGAGGACAAGAGCTCACGATCTCGAGACTTCTCCCAGCTGTTTGTAGAATATTTCATCTGCCAGCTTGAACCAGCAAGTCCATTCCCCTGCAGCTAGACCTGCACATCTACGAGATGTTTGGTGCAGAGGAGCACCCAAGATCACCCACTTCCATCTGCATACTGTACTCTGCCTCTTTTGAAATCCTGTACCATCCTGGAGACTGTAATGTATTTACCAGAATCTGTCCTTAGATCTGTAGGCTCCCTCTGTCTCCTCCCTCACCCTAACCTCCTCCTTCACCCGGCAGTTGAGCAGCCTGCAGGGAAAGATGTATGTATGTTCAACCTATGTAATCCGTCTGACCACAGCCTCCAGTTGGGGTCCTGTGACTGTCTACTCAAACTGGGGATACTGTGGAGCTTTTGGAGTGAAGCTGGACACGATCCTTTCTGCTTGTTCTGAACTTCTAATGTTTTTGAGGCTGTGGCTCCACGGTGCACCTGTGTCAAAGAAAAGTTTTTGTCACAGCATTTCTTTTGCAGCCATCTCACTGTTGGTACTACTCCATGGGCACATGGAGCACAAATCATTTCTACTCTTTTTCTCAGGGTGGAAGCATTAGGTAGCTGAGTCAAAAGCAAACACACAAATAACTATATCCGTTCACCCTTTCATAGGGTGAAAACCACGTAGTAAACGAACTGAAATGAACGAGAAAGACATTATAGAGGAAAAACTATTTCTGTTTGCAAAGCTGCTGTTTTGTGGCATAATATAGGTAAAAAAGCTGCTTTGCTGCCACTGGCTTGTACACAAAGGTGGAGGGGTCCGTTGGTATGCTCATAACATCCACCTCATCTTTGTCAATTTTTCTTTTCTCCCCAGAGCGTTTCCTAGATGCAGATGGGATAGACCTCAAGATTACTGCAGGTGCCCTCACTGTATTAGGTGTACATATGGGCTGAGGCAAGACAGAATTTTAATTCCTCAGTGTTCATTGACTTCTCCTATCCAGCAGAGCTGAACAGAAGTACAGCACCTTAGCATTTGATGGCAGCCTATACAGAAGCCTGTAAGATAACAGATCATGTAGTCTGAACGATTATTGTCAATCCATCATAGCTCCAAAATACCACTTCCAAGAGTAAACAGTATTACTCATGAAAGAATACGTTAAGTACGTCAGTCCAGCACCTGTGCTTTGACATTCACAAAACAGTATCGAGGTATTATACTTAAGAAAGACAATGCCAGATGTTGGCTTACCTGATACTAACGTACATAAATAAGATAAAATCCTTGTGTTTAATTAAAAAAAAAAAAAAAAAGCTCAGGCTCTGTTCTCAAAGGATTTGAAAACTAAATTCCACTTCTTTTATCAGCCAAGATGGAGTAGAAGACTGTGGATAAAGTAGATGACCAGCTTTTATTTCCATGCTGATAAATTGGCAGGGCTTTGTATGCGTCCTCCAGTTGTCATCTTCCTGGAAAACTTGTTCTGTCAAGGGCATAAGCAAACTCAACTTCATGAAATGATTTCTTATGGGAGATGAGCATATTGCTCTGGATTGGTTTATAGGTACTCTACTACAGAGACAATCTACTAGAAAGAAGTTGTGCCATAACTTTTTTCCCTCCTCCTTTTTTTTTTGCTTGCCAAAACACACTACACTATGCTGAAAGACGACATATAAAAGTAATTCTTAAATATCCCAGTTACCTTATGCTCCCAAGAGGAATTTCTTTGATGCTACATTAGGTTCTTGTGCACCGGCTGAGCAAAAAACATGTACAGTGCTTATGCCAATTAATAGTGACTATGAACTGGCACATGATAATGCAAATTACTATAAAAATAAATAAATCAAAACATCTGCATAATTTTTAACATTTCCTGCTAATCAGGCTTTTTCCCAATTTGACTAGCTTAATAAAGATTAGAAAATTTTAGATGGCAGTAAAATTTTACACCAGAAATTTAATAATATATTACACCATTTGTACAATTTTAACCAAGTAAGCAAATGAATTTTCATTAATTTTCAATTACTTAATCATTCTCTTTAAAAAATCTATAACTGTATTTTTCCAAGGCTTTTCTACAGATCAAAGTAGCTCCAACCAGCAGTCACTCAAAATTTAGAGTGACTCAGTCTGATGAAATGCTGACTGTCCTGCAAACCTGCCTCAGTGGGAATTATCTTGGAAGATCAGACAAAGTCAGTACATCCAAAATAGGGGATAATGACAGAACTGATTTCCAGTAAAGTAGCAGCTGTGTGATACTTACATGTGTACCTGACTGTTTTTTATTTTCGTTCCATGTACTACACCAATAAATTGCCCTCTGGATATTCCTCTTACAGCCCATAGGCTAGAAAAGGAATATATGTGCCTTAAGGCTTAAACTTCATACTCAGTTTTTTAGATAACCAAAATTAGGTGAGAAGAATGTCCCCCTGAATGGGGAGACCATAAAATGCACAAATCAGGAGAAATAAAATGGTATAGAAGAAGGAATCAAATATTTGTTCTATAACCCAATAAACAGAGCATCTACAAACACAGAAATAGGAGTGATGCTTGTTTACCTGCCTGTTTATCTAATGTATTCAGTGAATCTTCAATTTGCTTATATGGCACATAAAATATGAGAGAAGAAAGAAGCCTGCGAACTATTTGAGAGGTGAGGGGTTTTAGGCTTTATCAAGATATATTAAAAGAGCTTGCTCTCAAAAGGTAGGATTTTAGATTCCAGAATCATGAAGAACATTCAAAATTTTTTTCTGAGAGTGTGGATAAATAAGAAATGACTGGCTGTTTCCAGGCTTTCCAGAATAATGTGCTGTCAGCTCAAGGTAAATGATTATAACATTTTGTCCAATTTTTGGTAGCGGGAAAACCAAAGTATGTCCCATAATAAGAAACAAACCTGTTTTGTTTATTGTATACTTTTTTAGCTGCAGTTTATCTTTAAGACAGCCAGGGTTTCCTTTATTTAGCACTTAAGATTTATTCTGTGACTGAAATACGCTTACAAAATTATTATTGATGAAGTATTTTTACCGCGCGTTTATTTAAAAACGTTACTTATTTGAAAAGATCTTGTTTTTTCTCATCCCACTGTGAAATAAAACCAAATGTCAGAACCTTAAAATATTTCACTTTGTTCATTTTTCTTGATTATATTGCTTCAAATGTAACTCACGCCAAAATGTGGAATTACACAAACAGAATGTTTTAAGGCTCAGAACCAGAAAGTTCCTATGCTTTGCACCATATTATTATCATGGTAGAGAGGTGCTCTCTGCGTGAGAAGGAGCCAGGGAGCAGAATACGCATTAATGGTTAATCTTGGCTATAACTCCTTCATACCAAAATGTTTGCACCTTTTTGTAATTATTTATATTATTTACTAATAGGCTTTTTTTTTTTTTAATATAATGGACATGTACTTACAACATTATTTTTCAGCGATGTACTTTACCACTGAGGAAAATAAACATGGTCAGTTAGTTTTTCCCTAACTGCCCTGGTAATAATAAATATTTCCATGCAGTTGTTTTTTTTTCCTTCAAATGTGGTTCTTCAGCTCTGTGATCTTGTTTACAGGAGAAACTGCAGAATTAAAGTCTGTTTTCTTTGGGGAAAGGTAACTATGAGTTGACTTGACTGAAGCATACAAAATTCAGAAGGAAATAAGATGACAGATGGTAAACCTTTCTTGAGGTTATGCCAAGTGTGCAAGAACTCAGGGGCACAGTTTAAAGAGTGGGTCAAGCCTGCAAGGAATGCAAGAGGAATTCCTCTGGAGGTTACAGAAAAAAGATAGAAAAGACACCAGACTCAGCAATAAAAGCACTTACAACAGGGGAAGCTCAAAAACTTACAAGTTCTAGAGAAAAAGTTAAACAAAAATTGTGTGCTAAAAACCATGTGACTCTGCATGAGGGGCTGACCCATCTACCACCTGCATGCTGTGAACCTGAGAGTGAGTTAACCTCTGTATGTTCTTTTGCCTGTATGCAAACTTCCAACAAAAAAAACCCAAATAAGTGATCTTTCTGAATTAAGTCCTATTTAACCAATCACGTTTATAAACAACACAATTAATTTAAGATTAAAAAAAAGAGAGGATTTTTTTCAAAGCTCTGCAAAGCCCATATGAATTTTTCAGTGGGCTCTGTTAAGGTGAGTGCATGTGACCATAGTAAACAATATACAGGAATGCCTGAAATTTCCTTTGTACCAAATCACTTTTTCTTTTTCTCTCTCATTTCTGGGGTATATGGTAAATCTAAGCACATCTATTTATGTGGAATATTTATGAGTATCTTTATTAATTTATATCATCTCGTATGCAGTCCTAAGTATTATTTGTTATTTCTAAGCCATTTACAATGTGCAAAAGGCTGTGCAATGTAAAAACTGTCCCTTTTCAGGAAGACCGTGCAAGGAGACTGCAATGTAGGAACACGTGTATAAATTGTGGGAAGGAAAAAAGAATTATGACAGAGCACAGCAGAGAGGCACGTATCTTTATATAAGGGAAAATTCTGTTGGCAAATTTGATCAGAGGAGTATAGGTAAGGGAAGGGGGAGGCAGATTAACTGGCAGAAAAGTTTGCTCCTTGGTAACTTCTTTTGGGTACAAATATTAGTCCTTTTTTTCAGAAAACTTTGAAAAAAGGGACTATTAAAACAGCCTCTCTGACTTGCAACTCATGTCACAGTTCATGCATTATCAAAAAAAAAGATTATCCTTTCCATGAAGTTTATAACAGAAACTGAACCTTATAAAACTTGGAAAAAATATGCCATGGAAGCTAACTGGATAGAGAGGTTAGTGAGGGGGTAGACGGAATGTTGTCTCTAAGTTCCTGAGATGGAAGTTAATAGTCCTAATAAGAGCACTGCTTTGTGCTCATCACATGAGTATGTTCTGGCAGAGGAGAAAAAATTTGGATTCAGAGACAATGGCAAGAGAAGAGAAGAGGAAAGGAATAGTGTGGGTCTAAATCAGCATGGGATGAATCAAAAAACAGCTCGTTTTAGTGTCTGACTCTCGAAACTCTGCCAGTGACTTACAGAAAGAAACAGCCTTAACTTTATTTACAATGCCAAGAGGATAGATGCAGAAATTTATGGGGAAAAATGACTGGGTCCCTTCCTCCAGCTTCTCAATTAGAAAGACCTTCTCAGTCCCAGTTGAGGCGTGTAATTTAGCCAGCTACATTAAGCAGCCTCCCTGAGCTCCCTCACTAGTCATAGGAGACAGGTAGTTTGCTGCAAAGGCAAGGCAAAGTATTTAAGTTCAGTGCCCAGTTAATAGGAGTCTCAGGAACCAGTTGTCTAAGTTGGCCATAGCTGCTAGGGGTAATACTCCTCCTCTGAATTGAAATGCAACAGATTCTGTATTACCTGACATACCACCAGGCATTTTTGAAGCTGAAATTGCAGATCTTCGCTACTGCGGTTAAAGAGTCAAACTTGTGATCTGGGTATTCTGGCAAACTCATCTACTACACAGCTGTGGCATCGAAAAGGGAATCTGTCAGCCATAATGACAAAACACAACAATACCTCAGTAGCTAACAAAAAGCAAAGAGTTTAGAGCTCTAAGGCACTCCAAGCTATAGAAACTATTAAGCATGCTCAGAAATACATAGGCAGATTGATGCACTGATGTGAGGCACAATCATACACTGAGAATGCACTAACACCACTACACTTACGCCACTAGAGCTTTCCCCGAGGCAGGCAAGCTTTAGAAATGACTCCAGGACCAGAAAGCCAAGAGACGTGTGATCTGACAAATCAAGGTCTAGTCGCAGCTTACCTGTGGAATTGTCAAAATGCAAACTAGACTCCTAATGCTTGAAGACCATGAATTCTATTTTATTCCAATGCATGTGCCACATGTCATAACTACTTGTAATCTGCTTTGAAATAAGAGTGGATGATACATTTCCATTCTGTTGTCAAATGACCAAAACCTTGTGGCTGTGTCTATGTCCTGCAACTGCAGAGGAGACGCATGTATGCCCCCAGTAATAACATAATAATGAATATATGCTCAAGAAAAACACTGAGCTGGAAAGAAGTACAAAAAACCCTTTACCTTTTATGATTTGAATCACAAAGAAATATTTCATAACTGTGGAAACACTTTTTAAATGTAAGAAGATCATCATTTCTTGCACTGTGTGCCCAAAGATGGTGAAAGATGGGCACAAATTGTCACCTCTTCCCCTGTACAGGGCAACCACAGCGTGCATCGCTGTAAGCAGAAACACAGGTAGGGGAGACCTTGTTCTTTTCTTTCCTTGCATGGACCCTTGCATGAGGGGACCTGTCCCAGGGAGTATAGGATCCAATAATACCTGAGCAGAATCTGTACTATGAGCCTAGAGTGGCCAAGACCAGCTAGAGCAGCATGCGTTATCTGCTTGCATTTGAGCAATATATTAAACATCACAGTTCACTTCTTTTTTTTTTGGATGATAGCAATGCTCATTTTCCCAGATGTGTTTATGACCCATGAATGTGGTCTTTACAGTTGCCTTTCCTTTGCACTGCTCAGAATGCTGTAAAGGTATAGGCATTTGTGACAGATCACAGAATCACAGAATGGTCAGGGTTGGAAGGGACCTCTGGAGATCATCTAGTCCAATCCCCCTCCCAGAACAGGGTCACCTACAGCAGTTGCACAGGACGGTGTCCAGGCGGGTTTTGACTGTCTCCAGTGTGGGAGACTCCACAACCTCTCTGGGCAGCCTGTGCCAGTGCTCTGCCACCCTCAAAGTACAGAAGTTCCTCCTCATGTTTAGATGGAACTTCCTCTGTTCAAGTTTGTGCCCATTACCTCTTGTCCTACCACTGGGCACCACTGAAAACAGTCTGTTCCCATCACCCTGGCACCCTCCCTTAAAGTATTTGTAAGTATTGATAAGACACCCCCTCAGTCTTCTTTTCTCTAGACTAAAGAGACCCAAGTCCCTCAGCCTTTCCATGTAAGAAAGATGCTCCAATCCCCTAATCATCTTTGTAGCCCTTTGCTGGACCCTCTCCAGCAGTTCTCTGTCCTTCTTGAACTGGGGAGCCCAGAACTGGACACAATACTTCAGATGTGGCCTCACCAGGGCAGAGTAGAGGGGGAGGATGACCTCCCTCGACCTGCTGGCCACACTCCTCTTGATGCACCCCAGGATGCCATTGGCCTTCTTGGCCACCAGGGCACACTGATGGCTCATGGTCATCCTGTTGTCCACCAGGACTCCCAGGATGACCAGATGCTTGTCTGCCCTGTTTTCAAGGACTGGCAGAAACTCCACAACCTCCCCAGGCAATCTATTCCTGCATTGCTCAAGAAGATGTTAATGCTTTGTGGTTAGAAACTGCCCACAGTACTGTAACCCTGATGAATCCTGTAGGGTTATGTGAGATGTCTTACAAGCTATATCTTTGTATCTTTAACAGTACGGTGTTTGCATTTCTCATAACAGTCTGATACTGTTGACCGATCCTCTGTTAATCCCTCTCTCTTCCAATCCTTTTTTGCAGAACTGCTTCCTAGTCTGTTATTACCTATACCTATACTCTGTTCTTCCATCTTACACGCAGAGCTTCAGAATTCTGTTAACTGGTATCCATTGGGACATGTTATCATCTAAGTCACTGGTGATTCTAAATAGACTAAGGTGAAGTCCAGGTGTATGACGTACTTTTTTTTGTGTGACCCTCCCGTTTTTTTACTCATGATAAATCCATATAGGTTGTTAGTCTTTTCTCCATTTTCTGGTAGGGGACCATGAATACCTTGGTTATTTGTTCTAATATTTTTCTGGAAATTTAATTTAAGCCAAAGACCTGTAATTCCACACATTCTTTCCCCATCTTTTGAAGCCCAGCACCATGTTTCCCCTCTATTCATCCATTCACTTTGAGTTATTTACAGAAAGCTGCTAATGGATTGTAAGTTGTATTTGGTGGCTCTTTGAGAATGACAAATGAAATTTAATAGTTCCTGATAACTTGAAAATATTTAAAATTATCTAATCCCATGTAAAGCTGAGAATTTTTCCCTCTCAGTGTTGTTAATTGTGATAAAATCATTTATTAGTGAAAACTAGTGCAAAAGGTATTGAATGTTTTGGAGTTCTTTATCAAACCCTTCCTGACAATTCTGACCCTCTGCTGAGCAGCAGAACAGGCCTTTCTTTCCCTGGTCTTCCTCACAGTATTAATGCCCTTAAGGTTTCTTGTTTTACCTTATGGACCTTGCCTATTGCATATTATTTGTTTCTTGACTTTTCCTGTTTGCTTGAATTACATATTTATTCTTGTCCTCAGAATCTGCAGAGGGTGTCACCAGATATCACAACTTCTCTTTACTCCTGCAAGTGTAAGCCCCTGAGCTGCGTGGATATTTTTGTGTGTCGCTGAGGCTAGAGGTTCGCCTGTCACCATCACATTCTAAGTTTAATATATGCCTTTTTGTTAATCTCTAACCTTTGGCTATGCTGTTGTTACCCTGCTGTGGAATGGAAACACTTAAACGTCATTCTGGTTTTAGAAATATCACCAGTTTTATATTTTAGGCCGTACCACTGGAATCTGCAGCATATCTGGGATAAGTTCATTGTAAAAAACTTTTAAAATGCTTCTGTTGCACTTCAACATGAATCAAAACACAGATACTGCCATATAGTAAGACAGACCCTGTCTCAAAGTGACAACAACAGTGGCCTTTAGGCACCTAAATAATTCTGGGTCTCTAGACTCTGGATATATTTTGCAAGTCAGTGGACACAGTACACTAAAATGTTGACATAATTTCCCTTTTCGCAGTAGCGCACACACAACAAACCTCACACTACCAGCAATGTTTTTGGCAAACTGTACCATTAATGCAAATTAAATTAGGCTGCATGACATTAAGCCACTTGGGATTTTTCCAGGGCATCAATTTAGCAACATGTGCTTTCAATCACTATATGTTCTGTTCCCTTGGAAACTAAAAAAAATACAATCAATTAAATATAAGCTGCAGCTTTTTTTTATATGTGCAGAAGTCAGAGTTAATTTTCTTTTCTGACAATCGAGGGCTTGCCTGTAATTTCAAACGTTATGCTTGTGTTTTTCTGAATGACAACAAGCAGCATCAGGAGTCTGCAGACAATTCCCTGTCTACCATTGTGGCCTTTCTTCACAGATTGTCACTCTTTGCTTGTCTCTGCCTTATTCCTGCTGTCCTGTATGGTCTTCCCTTACCCCTCCAAGCTGAAAAGTCTCCTGTCTGCCTTTCTTTCCCACAACACCTTACTGGAATTTCTGCTCCGGAGACATATGTGTTTCGAGCTCAGTCTCAAGGGAAACTAGGTCTTATCTAGCTGAGATTTGAGTTCTGTAGCCACACAGCTGCGGCAAGCCTTAGACTTCTGTGAAAACAGGCAGTTGGATCCAGATGGAGTCCAGCTGTGTTAGTGCGGTGAGGCATCCAAGGTAGTAAGCCATTGGCCAAGTGCATTAGTTCAGGTGCAGCATTGGACTGATGCTGCCAGACTGTGTTTGGACACGGACTGGCTTATGTCAGCCCATGCGGATGTTTCCAGTACTTCCAGTTTTGGGGTCAATGAGAGAAGGCTTGTCCACATTTGTTAGTGTAGTGGTACTCCAGCACGTGAATGAGGCAGAACTGGGTCATGCAAGCCCAAAACTATGATCGTTACCCATCCATTTGGATGGTAGCTCAATTTTGTTGGTGCCTCAGTTTGTGAAGTTCTCTGGTCATCCCCTGATTGTGTCCTTCGCTCTCTTGAACAGCCTTTTTATCACACAGCAGCAGGCCACATGCCTCTAGCCTACTGCCATATAGGAGTCAAAAAACTAGGAAATATCACAGTTTCCCTAGAGGTTCAATTGACTAGTCATTATCAGAATGTACAAGCAAAAACAAAATGAAACACTAAAAGGTTTTTTTTTCCCCATAAAAGTTGAGAAGAATTGGAATAAACAGGGGAAAGGAGAAAAAGAGGCTGTTATCGGCAGACTGTGAGAGTTCATGTTTGGGGCTGGGACGGGGGTCTGGCAGCAGCAGAGAGACCTATGGCATGTCAGCACTGATGTGGTTGTGTACATCTCTGAGGTAAATACAAGGAAAATAAAGCTAATAAAAAAAGGAAAATATCCTGGAGCAAGGGAAGAGATTAAGGGGAAAGAATTGTGAAAGCCTGTGATTTTCTCATTATTCTTGTTATTTTTATGTCTTTTTTTATTGTCCTTCAGTTCTTCAAGCCTTCTGCAAGTCTTCAGTGAAATGTAAGATTTAAATAGTTGCAAATAAATGGAACGCTGTTCCCATTCTCCCTACAAAACAACTCAAAATCTACAAGACTATATAAACACAATCCCAATTCAGAGTTTTTTGAAGTGCCATGTTTTTTAAACTAATTTTATTACAGGGAGGGAGATGGTGGGCTGGCACATGAATTCTGACTCCTTTATTCATAAAAACTAGTGCCTCACAAATAGCAGCACTTATGATAATGAAAGCTCGCACACAGACACGCACATGCACTCACACGCACATCTGGAAGATGCTGAGAATGTGCAGCAGGGGTAACAAAAGGGACTGAGAGGAGAAGAAATGGAGGATTTTCTTTTAACAGGCTGTTACAGAGAGCTTATTTAATCTCATGCTTACTTCTAAATTAGGGGTGATTTGGCTGCCTCACGCAACGCAACCTCCAAAAGTGTTTCCAGAACGTAAATGGCAAAGGCAAAACACACTTACGGGTACCGCCCCTCAGCATCCCCCTCTTTGTTTAGAGCCAGATATTTTCTTTTGAGAAATCTGTCAAGTAATTTGTAACCTTAAGTGTGTGTTATCTTAGAAGGTGTCTTTGTTTCACATTTTGTTTTAGTAGTTAAGAACACTGTAGCACTTTTTAAGAGTCTCTGTAAATTTACTTTTAGGAACATATTCTTATTAATCAAAATCATCTGCTGGGCTTACAGACTGGGTTTTTTGCAGAATTGTTTTTGGAAGCTTAACAGTGTAATTCCAGGGATGATTTTGGCCCCAGTGCTTTAGAATATGGGCCTGCAGAGGGACTTAATATAGCTCTTTGGGAGGAAGAACTTATACTGCCAATACGTAGTCCTCTGCCAGAATTAGACCCTGATTCTGTAAACTACCTCTGTTATTTAAGCTTCTGCTTAACTTTATAGATTTGCACACTGACATGACTATTAAATACTTGAATTCTTTATGCATTAAGGTCCCCAGAAGACCTTATTTGCTCAGTACACAGAGGGCCAGAAAGACTCCAAATATACGGACCAAGTGTGGCAGGCGATGATGCTGGAGCAGATCGCTGCTCGGAGAGGACAGCTGGTGTGCCATGCAGCTCCACCTCATATGGCTTCCTGCATCCCCAGATGGAGAGGAGGCAATTAAAAGAGGGGACAGACAAAAAGAAAAACTCAGCTGGACAGGCAGAAGAGTCTTGTGAAGATGTTGTGATAGGCAACTAACGGGCTAGTGTTGGTTGCAAAGGTGGGTAATGTTCATTTTCAGGGAGGAGTAAGTCAATACAAAGCCTTTGATGTTACAAATCTTAGTGTATATGTTCTACCACTCCTTTGCCCTCCCTGCTGTAAGAAATGAGTCCAGGTACCGGTGATTGCTGGTGTTTTAACACTATCTTCTGACTTCGTGTTGAGAAGTGTTCAATACAGTTAAAATGTCTATGTCCAAGGATAAGTCCAGACATGCTCATAATAGTGAAGAAGAGCAGGTTTACAGCCCACTCTAAGTACAGCCAAACTACTGTCTTCCCTGTGCTTGAATGGGAAAATGATGAGCTTACACACTTGGAAAGTTGAGGGAATTAGAGCTTTTCAAAATCCTTGTGAGACTGAATTTTAAAAGTTTTTCTGAAATCCCAGAAGAAGCTACATCTTGGAGGAGTTTAGATTTTGTTCGGGAACAGAAAGTAAAACTAGAATAGAACTAAAGGAATCACACAAAAAATATAAATATTTTTAGTTTAAAGCTCTAAACCAAGCTGCTAATTTGAAATGGAGGTATTCTCGTGTGGAAGAGCAAATACAAGAGCAATAAATGCTATAAATATTTTACTCTGTACACCATGCTGTCAAATAAAAACAGAAAAATGAAGGACATTGTCTGGTTCCAACTGCTGACTCCACTTCTTTTGGAATGAAACAAAAATATAATTTGTTGATATATAACAGGCATGTATGATAGCAGCAGGATTTTAAAAGTGACTTTTTTCTGAAATAAATGTGTGAGTAAAAAAAAAGCAAATCAGGCTCAGTGTTTAGTTTAACATTTAAGAAGAAGAAAACAAGAAAATTGAAGGACTGAAAGTGCAAATTGTGGGACACAAATAAAAGTACAGTGCAGACATAAGGAAGTACATCAGAGATCACAACATTTCAGATGTCATTCTCACTCTAAAATAAGGGGGAAAAGGGCATATTGTCCAACAGAAAATTCTGATGTGTTGAAACTTAGTCCCATTCTGAACTGGCACGAAAATATGAATTTTATTTTTTTTTTATGCAAGAAGTTTTTCACAGGAAGTTTTTATCCCATATAGTTATAGAGAACTATAAAAACTGTGTTATGAGTGACTCCAATATCTCAAAATCCAGACAGAAAACAAAGCTGTTTTTTTAATTCTCTCTTCTGTTTTGGTAGCTGAAACTACCCAAAGTATCCAAATACTTGCTATCAGTTAATAACTGAATATTGAAACCAGCCTTTTCAGATATTTGAATGACGCATAAATCTAATTCAGAGTCTTCTGAATGAAGATGCAGACTTTTCACTGCTTCCAGTAGGTTTGGGCTGTACCTCAGCACTATAAAGGCAATTGTCCAGAGCAGCACACTTGCAGGCACTGCACAATGACTCCTCTTCTTGCTTTGCATAAATCACAACCCCAAGGCAAGCCAGCTGCTCCTGGGGTGACTGTGAGAGGGGCACGAGCATGCAGAGGAGGTTACTGCAGGGGCCAGGGCATTCCCTCCAGAAAGCAATAGCTGCCTCATCCCCTTGACAGGTACATTCATGTCACAGTAACGTCCAAGTTTGCTGCTGAAACACCTGTAGCCAGCTTTGTACAACCCAAACGTGTTAGCTGAAGGATAGGTACTATCTGTGTAAGTGATCAGGGACGGATTCAGCTTTGGTGTCTACCGTGCGTGTGTCTGCCATGGTGGCTGGACGCAAAACTTGACATTACAGAGAACAGCTGGAGAACTTACTCGGCTGTCTAAATGTAGGTGTCTACTTGAAAGAGAGAAATTGCCTTCTGGTCTCCACTGACTCCGTTTACTAGATATCCACTGATTATACAGGAAGCCTGGACAACTTACCTAACCTAAGCACCTGCTCAGGTATAGTTACCAATAAATTGATGAGACTAATTTTACCCAAGATGTCCTTTAAATGACTATCTAAAATGCCTCATATGTAAACTTTAAAACTGCATAAAGTAAAAATAGCAAACGTTTCTTTGGTTATCCCAAGGGCTGCCGATTAAACATTTCAGACCATGGCTTTAAAAGCTCATTTAAAAGCTTACGATTTCTTGAAAAAAATCATGAAATGTCCATTTGTATCCTTCATCCTCATCTAAAAGCTCATATGTTCATGAACTGACCTTACCTGGAGAGTTAAGAGTGGATTTCTAATCCGAACAGAATATAGCGACAGTTTGCTAATATTGTATTTATCCTTGAACCTTGTCTGAGTCACCATCTTTTTGTTTTTCTTTACATCATTCTGAACAGAGAGTTATGTGTTCACAATATGTATCTGTGCAAAAGGATTGTTTAGGAGAGGATGTTCCTCTATGCTCTATCTACAACAGACATAAATATATTATGATTTCTTTTGCTACAGAATTATATGTATTTTGGAGAAACAAGATTACTCATCTTTGCTTCTTTAGCAGTGAATTTTCTATCTATGCTATAACATACTCTCTGCATGGCTGTCATGTTAAAATAATGCTAAGAGTGGCTGTATCTACAGAGCTTTTGGTGGAAATGCAGTTGTAATTTTCGATTGTCTCATTTAATGAACAAGTAGCAACATCTTGTCGCCCAGATTCAGATCTCCTGTGAACAACATCTGGTCTTCTTTAGCAGTCTATTGTAAAGGCCATTATTCAATCTTTTGTATGTTAATGACTTTGAATGCCTTCATTTTTCTGAAACCACAAAGCTATACATTTTTGCCTGATGACACTACCATTTGCTGTATTGCTACTAATCCTGCCATGGCTACTAGAGTAATATGATATAACAGTGTTGAAATGAATTATCAGAAACCAAGTGCATGTAAAACCAAGTGTACAGAAATCTCCTTCCCAAACCAACTTCCGCATAGCAGCTTTCTCTGAGGGAAGCTCCAGACCATTTTCTTTCAACAAATGGCTCTGAAATACGAGTTGAAAGCCATTTAAATCTGTGTTGTGCACTACACATGACAATGTTGCATAAAGAATAAAAGCTTATTGTTACGCAGACATAATGACTACCTCATTAAAAATGCCTGGGGTACTGAGTATCTGACAGCTTTCACTGGACACAACAGGTCAGATTCATTCAAGGAGTAATCCTGTGGGTGACCACTGTCTGTCAAACACTGCCACAGAAGACTATGGAGTTCCTGTATTTTGAAAGTATCCCTGGTGTTATGGGTTTATGAATACATTTCAAATCTAGTATCAGAATAAAAGAAAATCTTCCTTTGGTCATTTAAGAATGTGTAACATGAGACCTGTGTGTTTGTGGAAATATTATGCATGATGGGCTGGGAGTTTATTTACATGGCACTTAATTTAAACTAAAGTCTGTGAGATGTTATGTGGGTTTATTGCTGTTCCTTCTGCAGTCTGTGCGTTGTTTTCCGTCCTGTGCGTCATTCCAAACTCAGCAGCCTCCAGGGGACAATGTGGACTACTACTTTGTGTTGTCACCTAGTGTGTTGACAGGATGAAGAAAAATGTTTGGCACAGCCCTTCATTGGTAACATATACTGATAGACATGAGTGTGTCTCAGTCAAGCTGTTCAACATTTAAATGTGTAATTAAATATAATCACAATCCATATTATGGCTGACAACTTTTGTTTTCTTCAGAGGAAGTATTTAGTAACCTTTGTAGTTTTCCTCAACAGTCACTGTTTGTTTTTCTAGTAATTCATACTGCAGTGGTAATGGGACAGGCCACTTGGCTCAAAAAATCCTTTTCTTCTTCAAATTCAAAATACAGTATTCTCATCAGCACATGAAAGGAGCCTTTCATGTTTGGGGTCTTACCTGCTCATACCTGGTGATACGGGAGCTCAACTCAAGGGGAGTATCACTGTGGGAGTGAGGGGGGACTGCCAGTGGGAAAGTGAGTGCTTATTAGATCCACACTGAGTAAATTTGGTTGGCTCTGTGTTTGGAGTATACATACTTGATTTGTCCTTAGATATGGGCTTTTGTGGATATTGTGTAGTTATTTTTGTGTCTTTCTCTTTGAAGAACAAACGCACCTAATGGAATGAGATAGAAAATTCACAAGCAGGGAAGGCTGCATTTTCTCCATTGTCTTATTAAACATGAGAATAGATAGTTCCCCTGAAGTTCCAAATGCTCAAATCTATCCATGAGAAAAAAAAATCCTATCAATGAGACATTTTTATAATGTTCCACTTAATCATATTTCTGTGAAAGGCAGTGATGAAAAAAATAAGTAGGAAATCCCATCCTGGATCAGAGCAGATAAAAGATGGACAGACTATTCAGGAGATGAATTGAATTTGGCTGCTATCTGTATCAGATAGGATATTACAAACTTAAATCTGAATGCAAGGTGATGTCGCTCAGTGGAGTAAGATGAGAGGGAACAGGAACTGATGAGTTCAGATGTCCAGTACTAAGTGGATCCACAAAGACCATCTCACCCCAGCCCTGGCTCTAGGGAAATTTCAGTGATTACTGAGTAAAGGGGTAATGAGTAAGGTTAGAATAGGGGGTGGATATCTCCCTCCAGCATTTTTCTCAGCTGGACCTATATAGCTATTTTTTTTCAGCCCCTTTGTGCAATTAGGATAATTGCATCACTGAATTAGGATAAAGATAATCCAACAAGCAACATAACTGGACATAGTTCCTGTACTGAGGAAGCTAGTGTTAACCGTAAACTGAAAACAGAAAAGCTAAGGTGAAATGGCTTGCCAAAGTCATACAGTATATCAGTAAAAGAGATGGGAACAGGATCTTGACTTCATACTCTCCACCAGCCCATTGTCTGCTGGACTGAGCTGCAGCAGCATTATTGTATGAACTTAACCAACAATGTTTCTTCTTGGATACATGAATTCAGGCTAGCGTCAAATCCCAAATCAGGTTCTCAGCTGAGAATTAAGCGTTTTAAAACTATCTAAACACAATGCCATCAGACAGAAATGATACCACATAGCTTTTGATTGGATTACAAAGCAATAGAGCTGGCAAAACATGACCTAAGGCTTCATCTCAGTGTTGTTTTAGTGGGAACAGTGGTACTTGTAAATCACAGTAAAAACCAGCTTGTTGCTGACAAATTTTCGATGGAGGGATGGTGACATCTAGTGGTATTGCTCCTGGCGCAGCTTTTCACATTATGTCTTGAATGTTGTCAGTAGTACAGCAACTTGTTATTTTACATACTTAATTCATTCGCTTTTTGAAAGTTCTAATACTTTATGCAGTATCAGCTTTTCATCAAACACAGTAGCCCCTGAATTTTTCAAATATAATTGCCTCATTTTTCGTTATACTGAAAAACAAAAGTTGTCATAAAGGAGTGATTCAGTAGTCTGCGTATAAAGATGTATCATAAAATACTTTGCAAATATTGTGATAACAACTTAGATTTTGCCCCCTAAATTCATGACTTTAGTTCAAGAGTTGCATCAGAATGACATGATGAACTCTTTCAGCAGGGACTTGGCTCCAGAGAGTGATTTACCTCTCCTAAAAGTAAGTGTTAGGAAAGGATGGAACAAATGACCCTGCAGGTGCTCTTCTCTCTTTAGTTTGTTAATTAGTATAGCCTAGATGCCTAAGTGTGACAGTTGAAATTGGTTAAGATGAGTCATACTGAAATGACTTTGGTGTTTCTCTCTCATTCAACGTTAATGAAGTCTAATCTGTTCAGTCATTGAAAGAACTGCTGGAAATGTGTCTTAAGAAGAAGTTTGGGCAATGAAATATAAAACATAGGGGTATGTAGAGAAACCAAAGTAATATCTATAACAGAAGATTAACCAGTGCCAGGGTTTGTTTTTATTGCTGAATCTCAAATACATGAATTACTAACCGGATGGACCAGCCCATGATCTGGGCCAGCTGGACCCTGCCAGGTAGTTGCTGGGTATGGGCAGGGGACATTTCCAACAAGCCGGGTTTATGGGCCCCTTGATTTGGGAGCTAAGACAGGTTCATAGTAAGGAGGTATGCTGTTCTGTGCTAGTTTTTTTACTAGTACAGATGTAGTCTGTTATTCTAATGTGAGATGTATCAGCGAGATGCTCTCCAAACACAACAGTGGTTAAGTGCTTATAATGTTTGTGATACAGACTGAAAATGCAACAAAGAGAATTTCTAAATTTTTCAGCGTACACTGACTCCCTCCTCCATTGTCTTCACCTTTAGCTAGTCCAGTATCAGGATCCCCAGTACATTTGGTATTATATAGGATATGTAGCATGGGCCATTTTGTTGTCCATACAATTTTATTATTATGACCGTACTGAGGCGATTGCAACCTAAAGAGGCTGGAGATATGAAGCTCTTGAAGCTGAACAAAGACAAATGCGAAGACTTGGGACAGAATAACCCCCATGCATCTGTACAGGCAGTGGGACTGACCAGCTGGAGAGCAGCTTTGCAGAAAATGTGAGGGTCTTGATGGACAACACATTCAGCATGACCCAGCAGTGTGCCTTGGCCACCAGCAGTAGACCACCAGTATCCTAGGCTGTATGAACAGGAAGGCAGCCAGTAGGCTGAGAGAAGGCATTTTTCCCCTTTGTTTGGCACTTATGAGACTGAATCTGGAGTACTGTGTCGAATTTTGGATTCCCTAGTGAAAGAAGGACAGTGACAAACTGAAGTGAATTTACTGGAGGGCCATTGCAGAGGGATGTTCAGTGGCTGGCCCCTTGCCCTGTGAGGAGAGGCTGAGGGACCAGGACTTCTTCAGAAGGGAAGGCTCTGGCAAGATCTGATTGCTGTCTTCAGGTACCTAACGCGGGAGCTTAGAGAAGACAGAGCCAGACTTTTTTAGAAGGAGCACAATAAAAAGCTGAGAGGCAACAAGTACAAGATGGAACTTCGGAAATTTTGACTTGATCTACAAAAAAATGTCTCTACCATGAGGATGGTCAAGCACTGAACAGCTAATTGAACCTACATCCTTGGAGGTATTTAAACCTTGGTTGGACACAGTGCTGAGCAACCTGCCCTAACTGGCACTGCTTTGAGTAGGAGGTTGAACTGGTGGCCTCTGGAGGTCCTCTCCAGTCTGCATGCTTCAATGATGCTAAAAGGAAGCCATTCCAGAAGTCAGTGAATCAGCATTTTAAGGATATGTAGAAAGAAAAAAATAATCTGTAACTATATGTACTTATTTTTCCTTTTAGAAATACAGTCTTAGCTATCACTTGACTGTAAGTCAGTTGTGAATCATTAGCCGGGTCACGTATTTATCTTACAGTCATCCTCTAGACTTAATCACCAACAATAAATATCAGCTGACCTTCACATATACCAAAAGTTTTGTACAGTTAGGTAAGACAGCCTAAGTACTTGAGAATCTAGGCAATGAAGGTTCCTCTACTGTTTAGAAGAATGTGCAATTTTCTTTAATTACCAAATACACTGCTCTCAAGCCTCAAGCTATTAAAACTGAATTAATGATGCTTCAGGTTATTAAAACTGAATTAATGATGCTTCAGGTGTGGAACATTTTGGTTGAGAAGGATGTGTACTGTGTATTTTCCCATCATAGAAAAAACAGACATACCAGATTCAGATATAAACTGCTACATTTAGAAATCTATAGTCACCAGGACTACCTTCTATGATCCTTTGGTTCTTTTTGTGTGTTTTGTGTTGGTAAGTGTTCCCATTGAATTTTAGTTACTGGGTTTATTACACCTTTGAATATTACAGCTATACAGATAACGACAGGTCCATTCAATGGCTCAGTCTCCACGCTGGCTGGACACAGATCATACATGATCCAGAAAATATCTCTTTGCACAGTGTTTGGTTTAAACTAATAAGTGCAGTGTGTGGATTTACCATGTCAAGCATGGCAGCACACTTCCCAAGGCTATACCAGCTAAACGTCGGCAAAGAGCACACCCATACCTTTCTTCAACTCTGTGCTATCTTCCCTTAGTGCTTCTCAGGATGGCAGAAATGGCAAACAACACAGATGGCAGGATACTCTTCATTTAGCACACTGCTAAACAAAGATCCACACTTCAGATCCATAACTTCCTTAGGCTTGTAATAGCCTGAAATGAAGTTTCAGGATATACTGCAAGGCCTACATTTTTGCCTACTAGCGACAAGAAGATCACTTGTGAAGCTGGAGAAATACAGAGGATATACCAGAGATACAGTCTGTGGAGGCAGTTGTCTTTGGGTTTTGATGGGCACTGGAAAGTCTTCTTTTTTCCTACCTACACTTTTCACTTTCCAAAAGTTAGAATTATCTCTTGGCTGTCTAAAATAAATATCTAAGTTGGTAAAACAGAGCTCAAATTATGCAGATTTAGGAAACGAGCGGTTGTCATGGTTTAGGCCAAATTGGCTACTGGGGACGTGAGTGACCCCAGACGGGACCGACAGATGCTCCCCTCTACCCCTCTTCAAAGAGAGAGGCAGAGGAGGGAAAAAGAGACTTAGGAGTTTAGAAGGAACTAAACTACTTTAATGAAATATTAATAATAAAATAATAAAAAGGAAATAATGAAATATATACAAAACTGTATCAAGCTCCCAGGATGACAATCATGACACCGGCTGGCACTGGGGCAGTCCCAGGCT
>VZSZ01009580.1:0-37081 GCA_013398815.1 Ibidorhyncha struthersii
TTGCTCGGCTTATGTAGCTTTACCTTCTTTTCCAAAGCATAGGGCAGTGCTGGTTTTGTGGTTTGAGTTGCTGTTTTGAGACGCCTGTGGAGTCTAGTGTGAAGTTTTATTTCCACTTTCTCTTTTTTTTTTTTGTTTTGTTTTTTTTAGGCAGTCGCGATGTGAAATGTTGAGGATGCTGCATGCTTTAGTATTTGAATGACTTAATGAAGCAGCTTGACCATCTCATGCATTAAAGTATAAGAGGATGTAGCGAGGTTAAATCTGTAATTTGCATGAACTTGTATATCTTTTTTTTTTTTTTTTTTNTCTATTCATGATCACTTTTTATCCACCAAGCTTTTTAAACAGAAGTCTTCAGTTTGAAGGTTAATATCACAGAATCACGGAATGGTTTGGGTTGGAAGGGACCTGGAAGACCACCCAGTGGCACCCCCTGCCCTGGGCAGGGACACCTCCCCCCAGCCCAGGTTGCTCCCAGCCCCGTTCAACCTGGCCTTGGACACCTCCAGGGATGGGGCAGCCACAGCATCTCGGGGCAACCTGCACCAGGGGCTCACCGCCCGCACAGGGAAACATTGCTTCCTCACATCTCACCTAAATCTGCCCTCTGCCAGTCTGAAGCCATTCCCCCTCGTCCCCTCACTCCATGCCCTTGTGAGAAGTCCCTCTCCAGCTTTCTTGTAGGCCCCCCATGCTTGTGTTATGACATTGGGATAACTTCTCAAGGTATTGCTGAAAATGGAATGCTTTTATAAAAGTGGCTTGTAGCCACATTTTCTAATTTAGCAGTAGGCAGAAACCCACACAGGTATTCTGTGTTCTCTTTTTCTAGTACCTGTTGACTCCCTTCTTAGCTTTTAAACCTGGATCATATTATAAAAGTCCCAGCTCTCTAGTCACTTAAAATATTTATTAGCTTGTTAAACTGAACCACATCTGCTTTGTGAAGCCAAGATTTGTTTTAGAATTCTGTCACAGAACTCTAGTATTCTTTAGCAGAAGATGTTATAAAGTTAATTTTACCATAGTTTCTTAAGAAAAGTCATCATAAAAAGGCAGTGGAAACAGTGTAGTCCTCATTCAGAACAGGTAGCCTTATTCCTTTAGAGCATTAAAGTATTGCTAAACACACTCATTAACCATAGTACTTGAATATTTTTTTGTATGATCAGCTGTGAAAAAGGATAGCTTAGACATGTTAAAACTTAATTGCTTGTCAGTCCATTAAGAGGAACTAGTATGGCAGGATAACTTTGTGATGTCTCATAGTACAAGCCCAAAAGGACATTCACTGATACTTAGAAAGTGGGAGTTTTGAAAAATGGTAGGTGGAAATACTTTTTCAAACCATGTAATTAGAATGAAACTAGCTGCCAGAGGAAACCATTCAGCAAGACTCAAAGCAAGCAGATATTTATATGAATACCAAAATGGTCCAGTGCCTTTATAACGAAAGCCAAAAAAACATTTAGAAGAGAGATTAAAGCATACGATTCAGGGTTCAAACTAATCTTTATGGGAATGAGAACTGTACTTTTCTGTGCTATAGAATATTAAAATGTGTCTTCCACAGTGGTCTTGTGCTGTCCTCGAGTTTCCCTGACACGGCTGAGAATGAGGTGAGGGTATTGGAGCAGCAGGATTGTGAGCTTTGCCGCATGTCAGGTGGGAGTATGTAAAATCATATTGCTAATTGACATTACTGGGAAGGCAAAAGTTCAAAGGTCCGCCTGCTGTAACCTGTTCCCCACATTATAACATATACCATAAGAAGAACATTAGCTCCGCGTGTGTGTAAAATGTAAAAACGCTAAATGATGCCGTGTCTGCCTGCGTACACGTGAAGCATTAGAAGCTTTGAATGTGTATTCGGTTCAAAGAAGAGGCTCATGTCTTGGCAGCCGTGGGTTTTTCCCCTGACAGTGGATTTCAGGCACTTTGTCAGACTGAGGTAGTCTGGGTGCATGTTTTCTTCACTTTACAGAGAAACTGAAGGAAAAAAAATGTATAGTTGCCAGAATATTACACATTCTTGAAAATTTATACTCTGAATGTTCATTTGAAAGGCTATTCTTCATATTTTATGATTTCTTCCCAACTTTTTTTTTTCCCTAAGTCTTGCTGACTTAGTCTAGCTTTGTGTTTATATGCTTTTTTTAAAATGACATGCTTTGGAGTGACTTCCCTGTTTGTTGCAGAGATTAAGTATTGGTGAGTCCACCAGTTTCTCTTGGTAAGCTGTTTCAAATATCTGCAGTTACGGTTTGTATTTCATTTCAGGTTTAACTTCCTACTATTGCATCTAACACTTCTCAGCAAGATTCAAAAGTCATGCACTGCTGGAGTTCCTCTTTCATGTGTCAGGACCCACGTGTAGGGATCAGATCATTCCTCAGAGTTCTGTTTCAAAAGCTAAAATCCTAAATCTTGCCTTGTGGGCTTTTTCAGGGAGAAAGGGTTTAATTCCCCAGATAATATTTTGGTGAGGGTCTTCCTTTAGCTTCCCTCTAGTATTTCAGCATCCTTGCAGGTACCACTTGATACTGTGAGCACAGCAGTTCAATCTAGTTTATTTTGCCAAAGTGAAAACAGCTGTGACATTACTGAGAGATAGTTGTTTTATAAACAAAACAATTCTTGTTTGGGTTTATATTTTTAAAATTACCTATTTCCAGTAATTGTTGTTTCTTTTGCTTATCTGAAGGGAATAAATTTTAATAGGTGAACAGAACGATGCACTTGACTTACATGAGAAGCAGCTACCAGGCTATGCTTGCTCCTTCCTGCCTAGACGTCTGTGATCCAATCTGTCTGTCCAGGAACAGCTATAGACTTGCTGTTCTCGCTGCTGACACTTCAGCTGACAGGAATCAGAATTCATATGGTACTGTATCCCCCTACAGAAACAAAGGCAAGTGCAAATTTAAATGAACCTTTATGTATGTTTGATCTAGCACAGTGCATCCTTGAAGATTGTTATAAAACAATCCTCTAGGGATAGAAATACACATCCACAAGTGGTCAAGTCCAGTTTTAGGAAGTTAAACTGTAGTGTGTCCATACTAGTGATCCCATTGTGGCTACATAGGGGAAGTTTGCTACGGGTTGAGGAATTAGAGTATTATGGTTTCTATATTGGCATGAAGTTCTTACATAAATAACACTTTCTGCCTGGCTCGAAAATACTGCTGCATTCTAGTAAATAGTTATATATGCCCCCAAGTGTTTGTTTGTTTGGGTTTTTTTTCTATTTTATTTAAACCAGTGCTGTACTAGAGAAATACAGTCTCCTTAGTCCTAGAGTCAGCTAGAAAGCTCTGTTTCTCCACAGTGATATAAAGCACCCAATCTCATATTTTCTAGCTTATTGCAGCAAGAGTTTTGCGCCTATTAAATATTCTGGTCTTTCTCCTCAAAGAAGGGTCCGAGATCACTTAAAGTTTAACTTAAAAATTTAACACATTTGGGTCCCAGGTTACTTAAAGTTCCGTATATATCCCAGCATAAGGCTTGCAATTGAGAGATTTATGACATGCTGAAATTTTCCATAATACAGATAAAGCAGAAAGTTGTCAGGTACAGATTTCCTCAGAGGCTGGTGTTGAACAGTGAAATAGATTCTGCTAAGAACTCAGGACCTCAAAAGCCTTGAATCAAGTAAAATAGCATTTTTCGATCCAGCTTTTCTCCAATATGCAAACAAAATAGTGGCATTAAATATATTTATATAGAATAAAACCTTTTCTACACTCCATTACATATATTTCTTTGCCTTGGGAACATGTAAGAACATTTTGACAGCTGTTAATTAGTTTCACTGATTCACTGTTTTGAGGCTATGCAACCAATGTTGATAATGCACACCATGTTTTGAGCAAGGTTAATAACGGACTGCTTGTACTGACAATTTTATTGTTGCTACCTGAGAAACAGTTTTAGGATAATAAAATGTCATGAGTTCAAATAAAATTTGGGCTTTCCTTGTGGCATGTGGAAGTTGAAGAAATTACTTTTTTCATGCTGCTTTGGGGTGTGTGCAAGTATGTAGATTCTTTAGTTGCTGTAAGATATTTGGGAAAGAGTGAACTTGGGGAGTGGAGGTGAGTTCTGCACATACCAGAAGCACACACCACGCGTATATTGGTTCAGGCAAATCCACGAGAGTTTGAAATGAGCAGTAAATGGTTATGTGTGCAGAAAAGTGCCTGATCAGTGGATGTACCATAAAGTGACAGATAAAGACCTGGCTCCTCTTCCACTTTTAGTACCGGTTTGGCCTCTGGCAGGTCATATATTGAATTGGAGATTAAATGTAGCATTTTATAACTGAGTTTTCAAAAATTGCTTATGCAGAGGCTCTACTGCATGTATTACTGTTAAACTGAAGCAGAAATGCATGACAACATATGTAAAGTCTAGTCAACCTTGTGTATTTTCCAGGCAAATCATGCTGTGATTCACTGAAAACATTTAATGTTCTATTGCAAAATACTTGCTTACAAGAGTTCTTCTGTTCTGCAGGCTTTGGATTTTTCACTGTTTATGATGTTGTCTGTATGAAAATGTAAAATGATAACATTTAATAAAATATGTACACCATTAGTTATTTAGTATCTGTTTTCATCTTGTCACTTTAGTCTTCAAAGATTTTAAGCAGAATGCTCTTCGCAACTATTAAAATTACTAATAATGTGGTTATTTTTAATATGTTTCATATAGAGCCATTTGTTACCCTTTGGTGAGATACTACCCATCAGTTTGTTTTGTTTTCCCAATGTTTAAATTAAAACAGGTTCATCAGTGAGTCTTGGCTTTTGTGGGTTCCATGTAACTTTGAGAAAGCTTTGGCAAAACCTATTTACTGAAAACCTACAAAAATGGACAGTTGGGACTAATGAAAATAAATAAGAGTTATTTCTTTGCCTGTTAGTTGTAGGTACCTGCATTTCTCATACTTGTTGAAATCATCATTCAGTCTTGGCAGCAAAGTCTTGGGCTTACTCTTGTTTTCCTTCTGTTCGTTACAGAGG
Organism: Ibidorhyncha struthersii; assembly: GCA_013398815.1. NCBI lineage: Eukaryota > Metazoa > Chordata > Aves > Charadriiformes > Charadriidae > Ibidorhyncha > Ibidorhyncha struthersii. The sequence goes on from VZSZ01009580.1 coordinate 5,034, forward strand.
TACTTGGAATTTATGTAGTCATGGCTATGCTGAGTTTTTTTTCCCCAGTGAGCAGGATAAACACCCCTCTAATTTCACACTTACTAGGTTTGAAGACTGAATCAAATCGTCTTAAGAGGAAAACTTCGTCTCTTTCCATCCCTTTTTTTTGGGGGGTGAGAGGGAAAGGAACACTGAAATAAGGACTAGGGGAGGGAGGAAAATAACAGTGGCAGAGAGAACATTAAGTGAATTCTGGTTGGGTTTTTTTCCCCCTTCTCAACAAGCTGAATTTTTACCAGCTTCAAATTTCATGTATGTCTCTGAGGTATAAGGGAGTACTCATATTTTAAACTGAAACAAAGATTTATTCTCTGATTTTTAACAACCTAATTGATTTGAGCTGTCTGTAATGGAGTAACAGTTGCATAAGCTTTGAAAGTTCACATCCCATTTGTATGCTAATGTCTCTTCAAGTCAGGTTTCTCTTCAGGGCTGGGCATAAAAACAAAGTACTGCAATCACTTGCTGATCAAAAATGACTTAGGAATATGTATTTTCTCGGTTTAACCTTGGGCAAAATATTTTTGGCATTGCAGCATTCATTTACGTGGACTTGTGAGTGATTTTAAAGTATAGCCTTTTATAATTAGGGTTTTTAAAGTTTGGTTACTTATGCGAAGTGTATAGGTGTTTAGTCCTCTTGTAATTTTGCATTTGAAATCTTTAGGAAATGGGACAATTGCAAGAATTTTCTTGGTCTTTGTTATGGTATCAGCTCTTGGTGTTTGAGGAATTCAGTATTTTCCTGAACTTTCTCACACACTTGTTATATGTTAATTAGTTTATATCTGTACTGTGCTTTGAAGCTGGAAAGTGTTGTTACTCTTTAATTAAAAAATTGGTAGAGATCACTGTGTTTAAATGGATGCAGATAATTCACAATACATTCAAAGCAATTCTTCCAATAACCCTGTTGCCACAGTCTGTATTATATTTTTAATTACCCCATTATTCTACTGGATGCCAAAATCTGGGATTTGCCTCTTGTCCCTAAAGAATGAAGATATCCAAACGTCCACTGTTGGGCCGGCTGTCATTAAACCTTTACACCAAGTACCACATATAACAGTTGTTTGCTTTATTTAACCCGTGCAACTTTCACAGTTCTGGTGAGTTTTGGCGACAGATAAGGGATCTCCTGCAGGTGTTTCTAAACCCTCGTTTCACCCCCCCTAAAAGTACTTGGTTGACATCAGACCAGCTTCAGCCAGCGTGGAGATGCAGTGGGTGCTTACTGGGACCTGCCAGTCACAGTGGCAGTTACTGTACTCGGCTTTTGAAATAGCAGGAGAAGGAAGTAGAAAAGGGTTGAGTTCTGTGGAGAACTTCCAAATATTTGTTCATGTTCAGAAGATAAATACTTCTTGTGCTTCTCATGTTGAAGGCTGTATACATTTCTCCGCTGGACATTGGTTTGCTGGATGGCCTTGCGATGGATATCATAACTGGGCCCAACAAAACGATCTTACGAAACCAAGATCTGAATGGGTTCAGCCATTCACTTCGCCAGATTCATCCCTCCTCCCTTCAGGCACTGAGCCTGGGTGTCTGACTCGGGAGCCCCTCACTCATGTATTCCATGGAAAACAGAGGAGAGTTGAAATCTCCATTTGGAGGCGCCTGGTGCTTTCCATGAACTGTAATAAGAAACCCAGAACAATTAGACACTTCACAAATTATCCTTGCTAAGTGCCTCAAGTTGAGCAGTGTGAATCAAAGCCTTCGTCCCAGAAATTGGCTTAGTGCTGCGAACAGGGTTACAGCACGTGTGTGCGCGTCTCCTGTTCTCCGGATAACTAGGTTTCCATTTGATTACAACTTTCAGCGTCATTTTGATTAGTAGATTGAAAAACTCAGTGTAGGGAATGAAATGGGGAATAAAGTCTTTGCGTTACCCCTGAATAAAACTTTTGCAATATTATGATGTATTGCAAAATGATTTGGGTAATTCAAATTATGTGTGTAGTCACTGCTAGCCCTGACGGTGATTCGGGTGTTGCGGCAGTTACTTCCAAAGCATACATACAAAAGGAAAATTTATCATGTTAGGGTGTTCCTTAGGTTTTTAAAGTTGGGATTTTTTTTAAATAATCAAAAAGTGAGTCTCTTGATGCAAGTGTCCTTCCTGTGCACTGAATCACCGCTCTAAATGGGAATATATTTTACATTTGAAAACATGTCTATTAGGCACAGCCCAAGATAATTTGTGCTCTTGTCCAATTTCATACGTTTTCTGTGAAGATTATTAGCAGATGAAATTCTGCGTGCTCGGGAATAATCCCTCTCTTATCCTTGCATGTATCTAGACAACATGCCAGAAGGGAAGCAGTAAGAATGTGTAGCTCACAAAGCAAGAAGTATATGACCTTTCGTTATAATAATTAATGTCAACAACCATGGTTCTTAACGCTTAAGTTGGGTCAAAAGTGTTGTATCATATGCTGCTTAATGGTTTTTCATAAACCACCGGTTTCCGTACCTTTTGCCAGATAAGATTTCCAAGCTTTTCTTTTTTAAAAGCTATTTTAATTTTTATCCCTAAGGTTTCTAGCGTGGTTGCAGACACTTGTAGTGGATGAGCATGACGAAGAGGGGGCAGTTAATTACGCTGCTAGGAGTTCTGGCTTCTGCCAGGGGACGAGTTTGGTGCTCTTCAGCGGGGGAAAAGCTGATGTAAGGGGCTGGGGTGGGGCGATGAAGAGTTGGAGGCAGAGGGAGAAATCAAGGTTTATCAGCAAAGGCCCTTTCTACTCTCAATGTACTATTTTCTTCAACCTTCTAAAAATTAAACGTTTTTCACTTTTCAAAATACACAAAGTCTCTAAGAAAGAACGAAGCTGTTGGCCACCAGTGTCTTCCAAGTTAATGCAGCTTGCGCAGGTGTAGGTTGGGGAAAAACATAAGAATAGATTTTTCATGTTGCTTTTGAATAGCACTGTTTCTTTTTGCTTTTAATCTCAAGTTGGTAGGAAGCCTGTTTTTCAATAAATATATTTAACCCGGCCTGGTGTGTGTTTGCAGGGTTACATTAGGGTGGAGCTGTCACTCTTTATGGGCTTAAAAAGTAAGTGTAGGGAAAAGAATGAACTAATCAGAAATCATTCTAGAAAAAAATGGAGTAACTGAAATAACGTTAGTTCTCTGGTACAGTTGAAGTAAAGTATGCTCTACCCCTTTTAGCAGCTGATGCTTTGGGGTTTTTTGCCTTTTTTTTTTTTTGCTTTGTTTCCTTCCAGTTTAAAGAATTGTATTAAAATCCAGCTAACATGGGTTCTAGAAGGGCAGTGTGCCAGGCTGGCTAGAGCAGTTGCTGATAAGTAAGTTTAGCCGGAATTCTGTTTTAAGTACTGGCTTTTTCACACCACCGTGGCTTTGGTGAGAAGCAGGTGCTCATCTTTACCTCACTCACAAATTCTCTCACCAGTGACAACTTAGCAATGCAGAACTGAGAGGTGAAGTGGAGCTCTTAAAAGTGTACGTGAGAATTGGATGAAAAGATATGAAAAGTTTTGTTGGTCCTATTAGCAGCTCTTATGCAAGAGACTACTCCTTAAATGTGTTGCCATGTAGATTATTTATAACATGAGCCTCAAAACAGGAATTCAGTGAGCTGCGTGCTGCTTTAGCTGTCTGGATATATCGTTTAAAAGATCTGGGCTGGGCTGTCGTGTAGAGATGCTTTGTTTGATTTTTCTTGTAAACCAGTTCCACCAAATGTGAGAGCCAGTTTTATTTTCAAGTCTAGCTGGTGGTTTCAGGGAGGCAGATGTTTAAGTAGCTCCTTCGCTCTGAAATATGTCAACGTTCTGTATGCTGCTATTTCCATGGAAACAGGTAGTGGCTCAGCAGAAACGGCATAGGGATCTCAAAATTACATTTTAAAAACCAAAATCAAGATAGGTTAGTCATTCTTATTTTTACTCATAAACACTGGTAGTGGTGCTGAACGGAACCCGTTTTTTGAGTGTATTAGGTATAGTCACGCAAATCGGCAGATCAGTGATTAATATTTTAAATTAATGCTTTTAAAAAGTGAGCTAGTGTTTGATAGAACTTCATCAGAAAAACCTGCATCTACTGCATTGTGCTCAGCACATGCTCTGCTACGGACTCGAAGGCAAGCACGGTTTATCACTTCTCTAGGCCTCCACCTGCCTCAGAAGAGGTGACGTATTGGATGAGAACTACGGATTTGAGCTAGTTGGTAAACTGCTTTTTTAAAAAAATGTAAAGTGGCTTAGGAAACACTAACCTGATAACTCGTGAGTTTGTAATCTTTAGCAGCATGTAAAAATGAAGCAAGCCCCATTTTTTGGGCTACTTTGTTTGCCTTCAGGGACATTTGCTTTAGGAATAGCCTACTTAGAGCCAAAGTAGTTACCCCAGTTCAGCATTGCTACAGCATTAAAAAATAGGATTAAACTAGCGGGACTTGTTGCTTCCCAGCATATTGTACAAAGAACCAATCATCTCACGTGCCGCTGTGGACGAGGAGCTCCAGGGATTCCTGAAAAATGCTGTTTGCCATCTCACGCCTTCAGCTTGATTATTCAGCTGTTTATTTTCTAGCTCAAGCCATTCTTCACTGTGCATCAAATCTCCCAAGGCCTCTGGCGCGGCGGCTCCCGGGTGGTGAAGGGCTGGTGGAAGTGAGGCACGGCAAGGGAGAGGAGGTGCTGCGGGCTGGCAGCGATGGAGCAGGTCTGCCTCAAGGACCTCAAAGACGAGGTGGGAGAAGGCACCACCACCCGAGCCACGGCGCTGCGCTGCGAGGGAAGAACCCGGTGTGAAGGCAGCGCAGAAGAGGCTGCTGGCATCGCGCGAGGAGGAGGAGGGCAGGAGTTCTGCAGGAGGCAGAAAATGGAGAAATGGGAACGAGAAGGTGGCACGGGATTGATGTGGGGTGGAGGAAGAGACAGGAGCCACATGGGTGTGAGAGGGGAGATGGCTCAGGAAACAGCTGTCACAGAGCCACCTACAAGCAAACAAGCGAGGAACATCGCTATAAAAACACTGGCAATTTCCCAGAAGAATGCAGACTTTTTTTTTTCCTTCACTAAAGTGGAATTTGTTTGACAGAACAATTCCCCTTAGAAATAAAATTCTTTAAACATTGGATCACTAAATAATGAAGGGTAAAGTGCTTAGTGACCTAAATTAGATTCCTTAAAAGGATACCCGCTATGATCAAACTGTGTTTCTATATGGGCTGTACTTAAGCCAAGTATTTTCCCAAAATCCAGAGGCAAAACAAGCCTGCAGCTCCTGCGTACAGTTTGCTGCCTGAGCCTCCAGCGCGTTTCGGACAGCGAAAGGGAACTGGTGGGTTTGGCTGTTGTCAAAGCTTCATTCAGTGCTGCGGGTGCCTCATCGGCAGCGCTGCTCCTTCTGCCAAGGGGATGCCAACCAAACCAGAGATGAAATTGTCTTCCAAGACAGACGCTCGTGTCTCTCCTTCATAACTCTGTGTTTCCCCCTTCCTTGGCTGATTATGAAATGAGCCATAAACCACTATCAGTTTCTCAAGGAACAGAACAGAAACACAAGATGTAAGTGTACTGGCGAGACCAACTGTCCGTCTGGGCTGGTACCTTGCCATTTTACCACCTTCTTCAAATAGTATGAAAAATACTCATTTTTCTCACCTTGGCGAGCCAATTTTAACCTGTAAGTCAGGTGGGTGCAGACCGAGGGATGTTTCCTGGGAAAGGGAGACGCAGAGGCCTTTGGCACCACCTTTCAGTCAGTGCAGTGGTCGCAAGCCGAGTGAGTTGTTGCGGCTGTGGTGCCATCTCATGAGCTCGCCAAGCCTCGCTCCAACCACGTGCAGCTGACGGCAACGCGCAGCGCATCCTGAGCTTTCTGTGGCCCCTCCAGACCAATTCGTGGCAGCAGTGAGGTGACCAGTACGGCAGTTAAGGGGGGATGGTTTAGGAAGGCACTGAAAGCCAGGAGGAATATTGTTTGAATTTTTACTATTGGTAGACCTAAAGAAGCTTCACTTGGGACTGTTCTAAATATGGAGTAAGAGACAGCCTGCGGCATACAACAAAACAACCAGAAAAGTTACACATAATAAATTGATTACGCATATAGTAGTTGTTGCAAGACTATAATGATAAAATTCATCTATTTCCCAACATCAGTTATCTCGTGATTTTGCCTAGAAATGCCAGATAATGTCATTCTGTGCCATATACAGAAGTGACCGGGTTACAGGGAGAATCGGAATGAACAGAAACACAGTAAGGGATCCTCCCGTCATTGACGCGCTCACTCAAGATGGTAAATAGAGTAAAACGGTCCCTGAGCACTGACAGAACGTTCTGCTTTTGACACAGCAGGGCTTTTTTCGGTCCGTTGTTTTCAAAAGCACCACACCTTGTACAGATTCAAGGAAATCCCATGAAATGGTTTAACATTCTAGAAGAGAAGCAGCTCACCCAAAATTTGGTTCTGTATCTCCCCATCCTGTTACGGCAAAGGAAGGTAACGCCAGGCTGAGTGGGGCACGGCCACAGGATCTGCTGAAAACGGAGCTGAGAGAGCCCGAGGCATTCCTCCCGGTGAGCCGGGGTCACGCGCTTCATCGCAACAGAAAGTTAGAGACTTGTGTGCGAGAGCATATACATCGGCATTTATCAAAGGCAGCTCATTTGTCCTAAACTTCACCTCGTACACCTTCTCAGTGACGTGTGCGTTTGGCCGAAAGTCTCCCGGGCTCCCAGGGGTGGAAGGCAGCGGGTGCAGCACGCACACCGGGAAGGCTTGGACAATGCTACCGCGGTATTCTTACATACCCGTAAACGCAGCTCAGAGTGTGTTGCCTGTGTTGCTGTGCACATTCCCCCCGAGCGCACGGGTACCGGCGCAGCAGCCTTTTGGCTGGGGAACAGGTGGGGAGACAAAGCCCAGCGCTTAAGGCAGCAACCGAGCTCCTCCTCTCCAGCACCGCCCCCAGAGCTGCCTTCACAGAACAGCTGTAACCACAGCTGGTGTGTCAAAATACCTCAATTTCTGTGATGCCCCAAGTTAATCCAATTTTAAAAAGTCAAAAAAAAAAAAAAAAGCCAGAAGCCTCACATACTTTAAACAACTTAATTTATTAGAACCCATAAATGTTGCTTTCATTAGCAGAATCAAGTTAACACCTAATTCAGGGTGAAATTACATTTTAAGACAAACAAAAACTTGTGGTGCTTAAATACAGTATTTACTGAAGACTGCTAGTCTTAGAATCCTGATACAAGTTTATACTTACGGTGTGGTATTAGTACGGCATCTAATTCTGAGCAGGTTCAGCATTTTATTCTCAACTGAAAGTACATCAACCATGCACAGGGCTGTTCCCCCCGTCTGCCTCCCAGAAGTATGGAATGAAGAGCTCAGGCCGTAAACAAAAACACCCTTGAGGTACATTGCCAGCATCTGAACTTTTTCTTTCTTTTGTATTTAAGATGGATTAGGAGAAGATCCCTGTAGCCCAAACCACCCAAATTGTACAACTGTTGAAATTATTGAAAAGGTTCACAGAATTGGCATCGAGCGAACCTTAACTGTCACTTCAAACTGGAACCTGAGTGCAGAGGTAAAGTACAATCACCCATGTCATAGGCCCTATAATTTAGGTTCACAGTAGCCCTTTCGGAGAAGCAGGTTGGGTTAATAACCTTAATTTCCACTACTGCAGATCACCAGAATTGTTTCCATAAAATTCAGAAAGTGCTTAAACATAGAATGCAAAAAGTGTCCAACTTACAAACCTTCCAATATAGAAAATCAAAACATGGAACATGGCAGATGTTGAGAGATCTGTATCAAAGTCTTCAATTGTAAATTAACTGAGTGACTGCAACGCAGGACGTGTGCTCGAGACAGGGAAACAGCATCTTTACCGATGGGGAGGGTTGTTCCTTCCACTGAGGTTCCGACAAAGCCGTCGTGGGCTTGTCCGTTCCTCACTAACACACTTGCTCTCCTTAATGCATACGCAACATTTCCTACAAGCTCTGCTGAGTTATTTATATTACCTTTTAAAATAAGCTATTAGTTACGCAACTTTTTCAGGATGTATCAAATTATTAAAATTCTAATACCAGCGACTGCCAGCTTGAGCTACGCGATTTGGTCGTTGTACATGAGAATTACAATGGTTCGTACTTCCGAGGATGTCTCAGCCTTTCCTCAGGTACAGTAAGGAAGGAGCAATTTTTTAAACATTCAGTTTTCATTCTCCACCGAGAGCTCACCTGCAAAGTACCGAACCACAGCACTCATGAGAGAAGCAGGAGTATTTTTGCTCACGCGGGTATTACTGTAGAAAAGGAGTCCTTTGGCTGTACATCGTTTCCACAGTGTATTTGTTACATGAGATACAAACTGTACAAGTTCTCCAGTTTACAAAGTCTTCTAAATTGCAGAAACAATTCAGCCCATATTTATAATACCAGTTTTAAATGTAAAGATTATTACAGATAAGGTACAGTCTAAATGATTGGCTCAATGTAACAACAAAAATGTATTTTAATACAATTTGCGATAGTACAACTATGTACACATGTACAGAACTGTTTCCTTCTGTTACTTCACTGATTTCGCGTACACCCATCACTTCTAATTATCAGTTTCCTTTAAAGTAAGAAACACCGAAGTAAAAATGGTTCAGTTTTGCAGCACTTCAAGTTCCTCAGCTGAGATCTCCCCTCAGCCACGTTTCCTGCTAATTCAGGCCTTAAAGCACACCGTCGCTGAAGCGTGGCTTGCCGTAATCAACGAGGTCATTTTGGAGATCTCTTTCTTCATCATCTGCAATTGAAATATTCAGATCAAATCTGATGTGAGACTACTGAAAAAAAATATTTAAACATACTTTCCCAGAACATGCTGCTCGTGCACAGCCCCGCTGAACCAGCCTCGGCTGGTGACGGGGACGAAGCCACCAAGAACGGACATGGACCTGTGATTACGAGTCCGGCTGCCAGCACTCGGGGAGTTGCTGCCCCTGAAAAAACAGGACTTCACACTATTTAGTATCTTTGGCTTTATTGCAACCACATTTCAGAGGTTTACTGACTGAAGAGATTGCAGAACTAGTTAAACTTACTATTGTCATTTGAGAATGTTCCTTTACAGGTTTCAAACTCTCCCACTAAAATCCAACTACGAAGTCAACTTCTTTGGAAAGTTACATTGTCATTTTTTAACCCATTCTAGAGTTAATACATCGTAAGATGTTACAGAAAGCTGGGTGCCTCCTGGCTGGAGCGCAGAGAAGTCGGTACGACCCCCTCTAGACTATGGCAACACCACCTACTTCTCAGACTGGGAAGATGAGACCTTCTGCACAGACATGGCATGCCACTTTTTCAGAGAATCACAGACTGGTTTGGGTTGGAAGGGACCTTGAAGACCACCCAGTGCCACCCCCTGCCCTGGGCAGGACACCTCCCCCCAGCCCCATCCAACCTGGCCTTGAACACCTCCAGGGATGGGGCAGCCACAGCTTCTCGGGGCACATTTTCAGTGACAGGATTTTTACTAATGCTGGAATCAACTTTGCAGTCAACGTTTTTACATACTGCTACCTCATATCAGACTGGAGGGTAAAATTTGAAGAGAGACTTTTAAAAACGTAAGAGGCAGCTCTCAACCTTTTCCACCCTCTTATCGATGAAAATCAACAGTCTCTCAGCACCACTGAAGAATCAACAATCCATTTTTCACTGCTGCTCTTTGCAATGGAAACAAATCCATCTAGCCGGGCTCCTGTGTGACAAACAGCCCGGCAGTCACGTCTGCTCTCGGGTCACAGAATAGCTGCGCGCTCGCTCGGCCAGGGAACGCGCAGCAGGAGCCGAGAGCAGGGCAGGGGGGATCCACTGCGAGTGGCCACTTGAGGCGCCTCATCCTTCAGGTCACCTTTGCGGTGGATTTACAGCTTTGTCCTTCACTGGAAGAATGAAGATGTTTCATCTCATCTTTCAGATCCAGAATGACTGTCTCTCTCCACCACTCTACTCTGTTCTGCTGCTTGACTTCTACTCCTTGAGTTTTGGGTTTTGAGCCTCAGGAAAAATGGTAAAATTAAAAAAAAAAAAAACAAAAACCACAAACCCAAACTCGCACATCCTCAGCATAACCATTTAGCATAGAACGTGCAAAAAAATCCATCAAGAAAAAAAAAAACACTGAATGTGCATTTAAGCGATGTTTTAAAATACATTTTAATATTCTGCGTTCTACCTGCCATAATTCAGGTCTCTCCTGTGTGGGTCCCCCTTCTCTCTAGTGAAAAAAAGCCCTAAAACTTCAGTTTGTTTCAATTAATCAGCTTTTCCTGCGTTTCCAAGCCGTGTTCCTTTACGTCCAGGAAAGATGCTTGTTCACAGGAACGGAAAGCAAAGTTTAAGTTGACTAAGTCTCTTCCCAGACGCGGAGCTGTCTGGGGCTCTTCAACACTTCCACCACAAGTGTTCCTCAGCCTGCGAGCGAGGGGTGCCTGCCCAACGGTCACCTCCTCCCCCCAGCAACAGCTCAAATTCCTCTAGAGGAGCTGTGCTTTTGTTCGCTGAAGAACCACTAATGCAGCACATGGGTATCACTCGATTTATATAATCCCCCGCCATCCAGCCGCCACGAACACATATTTACTGTAGTAGAAGCCAACAACTTTTCATTACCACCTTGCATTTCAAGCAGGTGGACTGAAAGAAGGAATGCCAGATTGGGTGCTGGCATCCGCATGAGCGCATCTCCCAGATTTGTGTAATTTCAACCTAAGGCCCACGCACTCCTAGTGGCAACAGAAAAACACGTTTAATTAAACTGCTTTGTTTGCACATGCCACATGCTTTGTTCTAGCCTGATGCAAAACCATGTGATGTTTTTCTAATAGTCTTTAGACAGAAATTAATTTTTTTCCCTCCCTGAACAATTAAAAACCCTGCTCCCTCCAAACCCCCCCAATTGTCCCCTCTCCTACCCTGCAAACCAATCAGTGTAAAGACTAAAGCAGACACTTTTTCTAAAATGCTGCTTCTGGAAGTAGCGCTTGCCGTGCTGTGTGACTTGGATCTCAAATCAAGTCAACAAGTTATTAGTTGACAACATAACAAAGGGCTTAGAAAATTCAGTTTGAGGTAGTAACATACGCTGCTCCGACTATTCTTCACTGAAAGGCTCCCAGAAGCCACTCTTTACTGCCAGCTACTAAACCCATTCTGTTTATACAGACCTAGAGGGGTTGATCAGAAAAAAAGATCGTCCCCAAGCTCAAATTCAAAGCCACCAGAGCAGTGAAGGGACAGGTACCACGGCTAAATGGGAAACGGTTTTATGAGGCCACTTTCAGTCACAGCTTTTATTTTTTCAAACACCCCTTGCACAGCAAGCTACATAAGCACCACCTCTATGGGCTTTAATGTCCACCACTTACTGTCTCATACGCACCCTTCCGCAGGTGGTGTACAGGAATGCCCTTCATGTTACTGGTAGCAATTTACAGCATATGCGATATTAACTCTTGCTACCTAAAGCCAGTAGTTCCCCTGTAAAGGCCACCGTAGCAACGTGTTCGTGCTGATAAGCAAGCCAGCACGGAGCTCCAAGGTGCAACCAGGGCTGTGTCCCGCCCGGCGTGGGCAGCCCACCTCCTCCCACCTTCCTCCCCCCCTCCTGACCGCAGCGCAACGCCTGCGGGTACAGAGCAGCCCAAAGGCTGGGGGAGGCAAAGGGCAGGAGTTAGCACAGCCTCGGTGGCCTCGGTTAGAACTTCTGAAGTCCCTCCAGGTAAGGAACTATGACGGTGAGGCGCCGGGCATCACCCACTGCTTACTGAGGGGAACTGAACGTGGAAAACGCGAAAAACACAACGCCCACAACTGCTGGGATGTGCAGAGTAGAGCTTGGCCGTGCAAACGTGTGTGACATCCCATGCTTTCCTTTTTGTTACAAGATCATAATCATTAGAAGCAAGTCTCCGCTTCCACAGCGCCGCGACAGCAGCACTGTATGTACTCTCGCACCTTCGTTTGGAAGCTATCTTGTACAAGCAAACGACAACCCAGTAACGACCCATCCTGGGAACAGACCTCAGCAACTCAAATCCGCTGCTGGTTTTAAGCAAAAGCGTAACAAAACAGGCCACATCTTCTGGAGCAGAAACAGCGCTTTCATTTTTATCAGGAAGTTAATTAATTGCCCAGGGTTGTGATCCATACTTTTCTTTTGCTTGGTCATGAGTTTCAAACTACCAGCCCAGCCAAAAAATGCTTACACTGCATAGTTACATGCATGCCCACAGAAATCAGTTGCTTTTTATCAGCTTTTCCCATTAATTATGCTTGGATACCAATTAGATACGTGTCTGAAAAACTACCAGCTAAAAAAACTTGCACTGTGAGGATCAAAATCTCAGTGCCTGTAGAACTTCAATAATGGTTGGGGTTCCCTCCCCCTCCCCTCCTTATTTTGCACTTTCCTTAATTAGCAATATGTTTACGTAAACATTTTCACCCTACAGACATGCAAGCCTTTCACAAAATATTACCAACCAACTAGATGGAGAACAGTAGATGACATGGCAGACACATGGCAGACAAGCAATGGAGAGGCGATGCACCGACACGCATGCAGAAGGAGAGGTGGTGAACATGCAGACAGAGGCATTAGGTGAGCACCAGATTAACGAGCTTTGGAGTTCGGTTAGCAGGGGAAACCAGAAGCCTGTTGAATCTGTGTACAACGCATGAAAATTACACTTGGAATTGCTGCCCCGGACCTCACTGCGTACCACCTCAAAGCAGGTGGGGCAAAGCAGTAGTCAAATAAACTACACTTCTGTCTTTGAAAATGGCTTTAGTAAAGTCCAAGACTACACCCCAACTAGCCAGATACCAGATTTGGGGGTTCAGACAAAACCATTTCTGAAATTTGAAGTGTCTTGATTTTCCCAGCAGAAACCGTAAACACAACTGAAATGAGGTACCAACACCGTCTCCCTGAGCACTGCTGTAACGTGCTTTCAAACGGGCAGCAAAACCGAATTTTAAAGATTGCCTAAAGCTTAGTTATTCTATATTAGAAACTCTTGATCAGCTAAAAATAGCAAGGCTTTACACAAATTCAACAAGTAAACTCAGCGTGGATTTTATTACAATGGGATGGAGATAAGGCCCAAGCTCACCTTGGACGTCTTCTTCTCCACCATCACCATCCTCTTCCTCATTGTAAGCCAGCTCAGCCTGTTTGTCTGCCTCATACTCACCCACGTTACCATCATCCCCATTATAATCTGCCAGTTTAGAACCCTGCTGCGGATCAACAGGGGATTCATTCTCATCAAAGAATCGGCCTGTGAAGTAGGCAAAGGATTAAGTCAGAAGCAGAGAGGAAAGAAATAGGAAGACTCTAAACGAAAGCGGACCGCAGGTTAAGACAGTGGGGTTTCTGCAGGAGTTTCAGCTGGAGGAGGAAAGGGGTAGAGGGGAGAGAACAACACGGCTTATGGAACGCCTCCCTCCAAAAAGGACGTACTCGGTCATTCAGCGTTTGGATCTTGTGAAATCAGACTGTTACCAGCTTCGCTCTTTGGAGAAAAGAGCCAGAGTAAGCAACCAGCCAGACAGCTCCATCTCTGATTACCTACAAACACTAATAAAAGCTTTCTTAAAATGCTGAAGAGCACACAGAGGAAGTTTTTTTTCTCTAGACTTTTTTCTGAGGATTGGCATTTTTCTACCCACAGCAGAGCAATATATTGCTGACTTTGTACACGGCGATGTCTGCAGAGCGTGTACCACACTGTCAAGGCTAGAAACCTAGCACAGATCTGCCTTCCATCTCTGAACCGATTTAACTACCTAATTAATTAATTTGGCTTTGCACTCTGGTTTCCTATTAAGCGTTAACAGTTTTCAAAGTGTTCTGAACCCAGTATTTGTGTCTCCCAGCAAAGAATTAAGAATAGTTCCAGATACTGAAACAATGCACAAGAAAAACAAGAATTAGCTGGAACTGTGAGACGACTAGACAGTCAACCAAGCGCACAATGGAAGATTAATGGTGGGATGTCGAGTTCAGAGCTGGTCTTTAATGGGATCCAAGGAGATCTGTTCAAGTCCAATGCAGTTCAGTCTCCTTGCCCATTGCTTAAGGAATGCAATGCTGCATCTGCAGAGGGTACGAGTCTGGAGGGATTATGTATAAGTGAAAAAAATAGGATTAAAATGCGATACAATCTTTACAGACTGGAAACAGAATGAGAAAAAAAAGTCTGCCAAGGCAGATGTTAAGTGATTTGCAGTGGAGGCAATTAAACAGAGAAGTAAACCTGAGGAATATGATTTCAACCGTAGGATTAAAAAAAAATAAAAAGGGTTGAGGTTATAATGGACAGATGTAAAAATGAAATTACTTCTTAAAACAATGAAAACTATCGTATGTGGCAGTATATAAAATCAGGACAGAAACAATAACATAGTGTTTATCTGGGTGGGGAAGAAAAGCAGAAGAATCACATCGAGTACAGCAGGTAAAATGTACAGAAACAGAAGTTCCAGTTATTTTCATAAAATAAGCAAGAAGAAACTATGGTCTGTTCAGAAATCAGAAGTTTAATACATTATTCATTCTCTATTCATTTCTAGTTGAGTAATCCTTGCTATTACTGTTTGTATTTTTGGACACTGCATTACATATAAAAAGCAGACAGAACCGTACAATTTGCACATGTTAAATATAAAACAAGCTAGGGAAAGACAATTGAATGCACTCAACTTACAGAAAAAACGAGCCTGTATATATGCCAGAAATACTGTGACTAACAAGTACTGAATAAGCGTAAGCTGACAGAAGGAAAGGTTAACATATTACAACGAGCCGGTACAAACACAGCAAGCCCGTACAGACCCGGCAGCTGGAGCTTGCGGGAGCACCCAGGACAGCCCTGGCAAGCTCAGGTTCCAGCACCGCTTCAGGACGCAGCTGCTCTGTCACTGCAGGGGCTCCGTTCTGCTCTAAGTGTTCGGTGTTTTAGCTCAAGCTACTTCAGACCCCGGGGGGAAAGGCTGAACACACAGACCCCACCAGCAGTCGCTTTGGGGTAGGCAGTCTTGACAGCAGCTCCACTGCTGGTGCGCACGGAGCCGGGTGTACAAAAGATTTAGGCAGTAAGTGACTTCTCGCACAACCCCGGGAGGACAGCGACACTTTACGGTCTGGGGGTACCAAGATGTCAGGCTAACACCAGAACTGGAGTCACTGGTAGCTCCAGCCAGCAATGCACCAATCACTCTCTGAAACAGACAGGCAAGATCTGGAATCTGGACGGCACTGTGGATCTCTCAAATCATTCTAAAGATGAGTCAGTGTCCGTAACGCAGGCTTTACACGGACTGACTGTCTGAGGCACAGTGGAATATGTTGTCCTGAAGCACAAGAGGTTAGTGACAGCACGGGATGCCTCATGAGGATGTCACCGATGCTAAAATCTGCAGGTAACTTTTCCTGAAATGACTTCCGAATAGAGACACGGGGCATTATTCAAAGCTGGATCCTTGTAAACACTACTGGGAGCAGCTGTCCACGTGTTGTAGGTGACCCTGCTCTGGCGGGGGGGTTGGACTAGATGATCTCCAGAGGTCCCTTCCAACCCTGACGATTCTGTGGTTCATCGCTAAGGACCTCCTTACAGGGCAGCTTTAAAGAGCAGCACAGACTGGAAGTCAGCTGCACCCAGCTTTTTTCCAGGGTGCCAGGTAAGAGCACAAATAGTGACGTTGCTGGAGTCACTTTCAGGTTCTGCTGCTTCTGAAACGGAACGGTTGCGATGTGCCCATCTCTGTACCAATGCCATAAAAAAAAAAAAAAAAAAGGAACGTATCTTTTGGGAAGAAGTTCCGCAATTCTGAAACTGGACAGATAGGACAGGTACCCTGACCAACGATGGTTACTCGTCTCGCCCCATGGGCTGATGCACAGCGAGTTTTGAAGCGCTCAGTAACCAAAGCCCCAGCCAGGGCATTGTCTGCAGTGAAAGCTGAGTGCCAGAGCTGCGCTCCCCTAAACCAGGGGATGAATTTGTCACCAACGGACCTTTCACAACACCCACTGCTGATCAATCAGAGAATAAATCTTCAACAAACCTGGACTAGCTATTTCCACACATGATAAAGTCTCTCCCTCATCGAATCATTACAACGGACAATGTAAGTTATTCCAAATACAAAGGAGCAAAGAGAAAAGGAAAAGACTAATCAGTGACGATTACTGACTCTCAGGTACCCCCTCACAGCCTACAACGGAGCCGTTCCGTTCCCTGCTCCTGCCGACAAAGCCAGGCCCCCTCATCATTTAATCCCTAACCAGGGAAGGCAGCCAATCCATTAAAAAAACCCCAACAACTGGAATATGAAGCTCTGTCATTTCAGCTGCGGTCACTCAGCCTGACAAGCGTAAGATCTTCAAGAAGCTCCTTTGACAGACTAAGTAGTTGTGCCCATCTCAGGACAGGCAGGACGGAAGAAGAGCTCGCAGAGGCTGCATGCCAATTTTGATACACCTATCCCCACTTCATCAGAAAGATTCACGAGTGATATTAAAATAACTGAAGCCTCCCCTAAAAAGCTCTTTCTAAAAATCAACAGTAAACTGATGTCTATTCCCTACCTCCTCAATCCTGGTCTTTTTAGGGCTTCTCCCCCCTCCCCCATACTAAACCCTATGTATTTTTTTTTCTCTCCCCTGCATTCCTTTAGGCTTCCCATCATCTTTCTTTGGATATTTAAAGCCGGAGGATGGCGTCGCAAGCACTAGGTAAGCCACAATTAGGATAATAAGATGGAGTAACTATCTGACATCCCTGTTGACACATCCCAGAAAAACTTCACGTCAGACGTGTTAGTAACTAATATCCACTGTTGACCACATCGTTCTTGACTGAACTTATCACTTGCTATTTGTCTCTTACTCTGTGCATGTAATTCTCCATTCTTAATGGCAGACTACTTTTATGTTTACAAACATTTGTGTTGCTGAAACCACATCTCATACATTGTTTATCATGCAGCACTCAAGTACCAAAGGGTACCAAGCAAAGGATGCATCTTTGTAAACCTCACACAAGCTTTTCAGATAAAACTGTTAATGATACTTATACTTGGAATATTCTTTTCTTAAAGTTGTGCATCCACCAAATAGCAAGTTATTCCTGACCCGGTCTCCATTAATTTGCCTGTGACAAAGTCACATTCCTGTTTTTACTGCCTGCGTTCCTTTGAATACACACTTTTCAGATCGTATCGCTTTTACACAATCTGTTCTTGAAAAATTCATGTTAACCACTTGTCATATCTTCAAACTGATTGAGAACGTGTTCAGTTACCTTCCCAGGTACCAAAGCTGGGCTGCTGCGTCTCTACGACTCCTCAAATCCTCTTTTCACGACATGTCTTCTTGTGGTATGAGGGTTCCTCGTTCAAAGTCATTAACGGTTCAGAAATCATTTTGGGCAGCTTCTTAAAGCTCTCGGATAAGGTTGGGCCCTATCCATGGGCTTCAGCCTCTGACCCTTTGGGGGGCTACAAGGGGCTGGGGGGCCAAGGAGAGAAGACACTGAACTCCCACATCCCTGTACACCCCTTTATGCCAACACACAGCCTACATCTACCCGCTAGCAGATCTCCCTATACGCTGCCATGCCCCGTTTTAATTTAACCCCGGCTTCAGAACAGCAACTAAAACATTTCACAAGGATAAATGGAGTATTATTCTAAACTTATTTCTCTGTTATTCAAGGAATATTTAAGAGATTGCTCAAAGGTAACATTTTTTTCCCTGCAATTACTCCAAACTACAGAAGTGCCAGTCAAGTTTGGGACCACGAAGAGGAATTGCAACAACTTAATTCTAACAAAGGGAACTTCCCAAACTAAACCTTCTATGACAAAAATGAATGCATAGTTTCATGTTCCTGAGAGTGACCCTAGCTTCCAGAATTCTATTCACTGACCACCGAAACCACTTCGTGATTTTATTTCAAGAAAACTACTATTTCTGTACCACCATTTATCCGATCCACAGAATTAATACAGGTTTTGAGCAGAAGGCTATAGTATCCTTTTTATTTTCTCAGTTCTCGTGACTCGGAAAGATGGCTGTTCTGATGTGATAACGTGTCATCTTGAAGTACAGACAGATTTTAATCACAGAAACCAAAGCCTAAGTGAAAGCTGCTTAGCTGTTAAACTTGAATTTATAGTAGCTTTACAATAAAGGAAAATCTTATTTGGGTAAAAAACAAGAGGAGATGTTTCAGCACTATGTTTTTTCTTTCAGATGCCCCTTCCCCACCCAAATGCCAAACAATTGCGATTAATTCTTCAAAAATAACTAGGTTAAGGTATACCTAGTCAGTATACTCTATACTATACAGTGGAGTAGAGTATCTCCACTGATACTATAACAAATCTGTTTCAATATAAAGTTCCTATAGGAAGATGCTAAATCCAATGCTGTAGGCATAACACTCTCCCAGTGTTACGGTATCAGCCGCAAGGTAGAGACGCACCTCAAAAACAAGAGTTCACAGACAGACGGATGTGTATCTGAAGTTCTTACCTGCTGTCTGCCCACTAAGCCTCAGCAGTATTACCACCATCACGCACAACAAACACACACACGATTTGCTCCTGTCTGAAGGCTTCTTCCTTGAGCAGACACGGAAGAGAAGCGTTCTGGAAAACTTCCTCACGCAGAACAAACTTCTGGCCAAACACATATACCACCACAAAGACGCCCTTTGTAAGGGCTGAATTCTTACAGTATTGTCCAAAACATTGTATTTAAGTAATAATGAGTTATATTCACACTGTATCAGGCACGTATCAAAAGTCTTCACTTGATCTATTCAAATGTGTAGCAATTTCCAAAAACAGTTTAAATTCCTATAAGCAAATAACTTTTTTAATGACTGAAAATATATATATGAAAGATGACACATTAAGGCATATCTTTTACACAGTACCATATTACATTTCTTTTCAGGCTTACTCTCCAGAAGGCCACCTGCTGCAACGGTTCCTATTTTCCAGACAGGCACTATTACAGATAGAAAATGAAGTGATTATCTTAAGTATGCGATATTGGCCAACTTACTTTGCTTCATCTTCTGCAAGTCACTAACTCTGCTCTTTGGAATTTTTATATGGTCTGTTTCAATTCTGTGTTCTTTCTGATTTTCCATATTTTCTTCAAAATTTAAGTGCTGGAGGGAGTTTGGAGGTATCTGCTTCACAATATCAGCATTTCCATCATTGTCACTGTGCAAACCTACAGAACGAGGAAGCGTGTTTGATTTTTACATGGTTCCAAAAGAAGGCTATGATGTTATCACAAAAGTTAATTCGTCACATTTTAATCTGTAATCAATCCTAAATTGTTACCTTCTCAGCTGATTTTCTGTATGTACTTAAGTGCTTGATGAAGCCTAGAACAATAATACGTTTATGTATTTTTTTTATCCTCCTGCTGATTCTGCTTTTCCAATCTATTAAGCATCATTTATTGTTTCAAGAGCTATGATCTGAGGAGAAGGTTGCAGTGGGTCACAGAAGTTATGCTAAAAATAAGCAGAATCACAGGACTACACAATCAAGGAATACAGAAAACGCTGGTCCCCCTGAAATTCACATCAACCTTCTGTTGATAAACCCTAGATTCAATGAAGCAAGCATTTCACTTGCTATCTTTCATGTTTTCTCATTAATAAAAGTCAAAATGAAGGACTACCTCAGAACAACAAAAAGAAACGAACTATTGAGAAGACTTGACGTTTGGAGGTAATAAACTTTGAATGTGTATACAGACTTTGAACTTACTAATTTTGGTATTCTAATCTGCTTACAGAACCACTGCAAAAGGAAAGAAATTAAGAAATGCTTCTGTTGCCTTTTTCCAAAAGAACCAATAATGGACATAAAAAACTTCAAGCTGTTTGGTCGTGTCACAAATACAGTACATTATATTTGATGTTTTTTAGCAGGACAATATTTGAATATGATGTTTGCAGTGCAGATATAACCTAACATTCTCTTTGACATTAAAGCAAAATGACTTGATCCACAAGCATTAAATTTAAATGCATTTTCTATGGATTTGTGTCCTTTCTAACTGCAATTCTTCTAAAGCCTTTCACTACAGTACTTTTAGCTCTCTAGTGTCCTAACTTCCCCCACACCACTCTCAAGTAAGCTGTTCACAGAAACAGAAGGACACTGAGCAAGTGACAGTACCGCTGTTTAATCTACCAATAGACCAACAGTCAATTCTTGATGATATGTTGCAGCGCTGTCTAATTAGTACCCCTAAGTAAGAGTATTAATTTCACTTACTCTCCTCTGCCAGTGGAGAAATCTTGAAGCACTTACCTTTGAACGTTTAACTCTCAAATCTGGCTGAAGTTAGTCAAAAGGCTCAGAAAGTATTGGGTATGTGGGGGACAAAAAGAGATCACAGAACCAGCAAACTCTGTGCCTCAGGGGGCCGAACTAAGAACACACAATCTGGTATTCTGCAGAAATTGAGTGTTGTTTTTCTTTTTGTAACCACCTCAAACAGGAAAAAGGGGCTGGCCATGTACATCTAATGTTCATCACATGGTCGCAGATATTGAATAGTCAGTTTCCTACAAAATGTTGATTTGTCATATGCTAATAAGAATTTTACCTGGTGCCAGATTTGGAGCATGGGGCTGTTCAGTTGGAAGATTTATAACGGGTTGATGACCTTCACTTTTAGGAGCTGAAATAAGTGGCTTCTTTAAAGCTAAAATAAAACACACAGACAAAAGCGTTGACGTGAAACAAACAGACACTATATACCAGGTCTTCCTCTAACAATCCTGTAAACTTTTTGTTGTTTTCTTGTTTTTAAACCACAGATTATTACATAGATTATTTAATACAAATTATCAGATTTTCACCCCACTTGAATTTTATTACCATAGACAGATTTTAAAACTTTGCATTCACTATGAAACACATGGTATTCAAACAGAATGTGTACACCACCAAGAACCCAAATGTGAAAGTATTAAAACATTTCTCCTAACCGGTGGGAGTATCTTCAGCTTTAGCAGCATCATTATCTTCTATTTCAGGCATGCCTGCGTCTCCTCCTGGTTTGATCTTCTCTGTAAAACAAGAATAGGATATTCCGCCTTATTAAACTTCGAGTTTGAACAGTGAATTTCCCTCTTGTGGAAGGCTAAAAGACCAGAAGAAAAGTCCTTTATCCACAGAACATGTCCCATATTGATAAAGCAACTACAACACTCCTTATATTGTTCTGTCAAAGCCACTGAAGACTGCTCTGGAGCAGCACTCCCAAAGTCAGTGCAATCTTCAGAAAAGGATGGGAAACAGATGCGCTGCTTCTGGTAGCACAGTAAGAAAAGCCGGCTGCAAGAAGCTGGCTGGAACAGACACCGAACTGATACAAAAAGGTGCTGATTCAGCAGCAACAAAAGGAATCCATGTGCCTTTTGGAGAGGGCTACAGGGAGGAAACAACTGCAACAGTTACTCACTGAGAGACTCCCGTACAGCTCCCGACAACCACAGGTCCCCGCTGTTCCTGCTGACATACCCAGCTGGAGACTTCTCGCAGTGGTTTCCAGGCTCCTCACCTCCAGCCACCTTCTCCATCCAGATTCCAACTCCCCAACAACCCACCCTCCCCTAGCTCACCCCAGGACACACCTCGGAGGGAGCGGGGAGACAATCCCCAGTTCACAGCTGGCCACATGAGGAAGGAGATGCCAAATGAACCAACAAAGTGAACATAGAACCATACAAGAAACTACTTTCGTAAAAGGACGCAGAGAAAGACATGCCAATCTCTGGATACCTATAAACTCCAACTTGGTACAATCACATGCAGCTAATCAAGTTATCTGAGCCAAATAATTCATTGTTCTACTTCACAGAAATGCACGATTCTGTATGATAGCAAAGGATACAACACAACTGGCCCATTATCTATCAGAAATGACAAAAAAAAAAAAAATGGAAATACCTTTGCCATTTACAACATGATCTGAAGGCTGCTCATTCTTTACTGGGTTTTTATCTTCTGCCTCTGGTACAGTCTTCGATATTGCCTGGTCGTCATTACTGGGACTTACTTCAGTGTCCTTACTGGACTGAATTTTTTGCGTGGCCTGTTAGAACAAATTCATAAGGAACCAATAGCAAGCACACCTCTGAAAATTACACAACAACCCCCCCCAAATTCAAGATTACTTTGGGTAAGCAAAATTGCATTTATGAATTAGATGATCACCAAAGCAAACAGCAGCAGAAGCCCTCTATACACAAACCTGAATCCTGAGGGTAGGAGATGAGAGTACGGACACGTAAGTGAACAGAAAATATAAAATACAGCACGGCTGTATGACATTTATATTGGCATATGTAGCTCTTAAGTATAATACAAACAGGTTAAGGCATCATTGGCCTTAAGCCTCAGGTCAGAGGCTTTGAAACAATTCTAGATTTTAAGAAAGATCTGATTGAAATCTACTTCAGGTCTGCCTTATTATTGGAAATGTTTGTAAGCAGAGACGAAGTAAGGAAATGAAATTTCAAGAAGAGCAGGTTATTTCATCTGTTTGTAGGAGAGAGGCCCGTATTCTGCCGGCAACTCGCACCACATAATTACACCCCTGATACCATTCAAATGCCATTGTTATTTGCATCACATTAGCACCTCGAGGCCTCAATAGGGATCGGGTTCCCTTTTGCAATAACCTATATAAGGTTGTAAGAACATAGATCCTACCCCGGAGAGCTATAAAGTAATATCCATTTTACAGAGAAGAAACTGCAATCCTTCGCAGTGATGTCATGCAGGAAGGCTGCAGCACAGCAAAGAATTAAGCCTGCTCTTCAAGGCTCAGTTCACTGACTGAGCAAACCAGCCACATGTTCTCACACTAACACCCATTTAGGGCTGCTCGGGACGATATTTAACAAAAAGTTATGAGAAATGTCCAAGGCCTCCATAAAGCTGACATGCTGAGACAAACAAACAGCAGACTTTAGGCTCTTCTAATTCAACAGAGAAACTTAGCTGCGCATCACCTTTTGTTCCCGCACAATTTGGTCCATTAATTTCTTCATGTTTTCTTCATGTTGCAGTCTCATTTCCTTGATCTGTTGCGCACACTGCAGACTTGATTAGAAACACATTGTTAGTTATATTTAATTCATTGTATCTGCTCTCCCATAAATAAAATAGGGGGAAAAAAAATATGAAGTGGCACAAAAAGCCAAACCTGAGATATAACTAGAATAGTCTGTCCAAAAAGCCTTGTCCTGGAATGGGCATGGAGTGGAAATGGACTGAATACAGAAAGAAAGCAGAACTGGAAAAAATAGGGACAGAGCAGAAAAACAGTAAAATAAACAGAATGGCCTTGAACATATTTCCTCCAAAACCTGGACAGCGACCGAAAAGTCAAGCTTCCTAGTTACTCTGTCATCAGCATATATTAATTCCACTAGGAAAGCAATATATCTCCCAGGGCTGCCAACACAGAAGAGGCACAACTATGACTATCAGTTACTGCTACCAGCTCAACAAGATCGGAATGACACAGCTAAGTGTCCCAACTTCTCTAACAAGCCACATCGAGATCAACCCAATTCAACAAAATTCCTGTCTCCCACAAACATGCAAATACTCAACACAGCACACGGCGTAAAGAATATTGTTTTGTATGTGAAAGTTTCAAACATTTTCTCAAGCATTAACCTCCCTCATTCCTCAAAGCTTCAGAAGTAGTTGTTCTCCCTGCTTCTCCATCATAAAAGGCTGAGGTCAACTTAAAATTTCAATATACACAATGCTTTGGTTGAAAAAAAAAAAAAAAATTACACTTTCAGAAAGCCAACCGTTAACAACCCTGGCAGCTTACAGAACTGTGTTGATTAAACTGCCAAGTATTTGTTAACTAAAATCTCCACATTGTAAGAAGTGCATTGACTTAAAATTGTCCAATGCTGAACACTTCCAGCAAGTCAGATTTTTCTTAGATCATATCTCAGCTTGAGGAGAAGAGCAGAACGTGACAAACCCACAGAATTTTAAAATCAAACAACTAGCTAAGTCAAAGTTACATCACCAAGTGAGTACACTCAAGTTTGAGGATGAGCAGAACTTAGGATTCATTTGCACCTTTTAATAAATACAGGCTTCCATTACACGCACACAAAAATGCAGTTACTAACATTGTTGAAGACATACCTATCATATTCCAATCTCCTTGTAAGGTAAGTATTGTTCTTCTTGTACTCGTGAAGCTGATCTTCCTGGCGAATAAATTCCTGACGTAATTCTGCTAGTTGTTCTAGACCGAAAACCCAAAAAATCAATATGAACATAGAAATATAAGAAAAAATGCCCCATGGCAGATACAACTTTCAATATTGCTATACAAGTTACAAATTTTCTCAAGATTTATGTTATTTCTACTAGATATACTTTAAAGATTCTTAAACTAACTTGAAAAAGATGCCAATTGACTCATGTATGCCAGATGTCACCATGAATTTTAGAACGGTTCTTCTGATACTATGCCAAAATCCCTATATTTTTCTTTGCCTTTTCATTCCCAAGACTTACACAATGCTATTTCACCTATCTGTTGGAAAGCTCTTTAATTTCCTGAAAGATTCTGTTATTCTGAGTAACACAAAAATACTACTAGGTTACTTTAGGCTCAATGATCAAATATCCCTTTTCTGCAATAAACACACAAAAGGTGGTACCTTCACACTATCCATAAAATCAATACATACTCCTATCTTCACAATTGTTCTACAAGTTTTTCTCCCTGCTCCTCAGGCTACAAATAATTGTTAAGCTTCTACTATTTTAAGTTGCAGCTACATAGATACAGGCAGAAATGCCAAGTGTGTTGTCTGCAGGCATGTTCAAAGTTTGGCATTAGCCGTTCCACGTCACTCTGGAACCCATACAGTAGTCACGTCTGTATATCACAGCCTTAAAAGAGGTTTTCTGGACCTTTTCTAACCCAGTGTAAGTATCACAACATTACTGATCCAAACTATACTAAATTGTGTGTTTGGTCATGAAAAACGTTTCTAATATCTTGGAAGTAAGCAATGCCAGAATACACATTCTTCCTGCAGACAATAGAGCGAAGTCTACAAGAGCCAACCCTACACTCATCCAGACTAGGCAATAAACAAATAGAACGAGATTTCACATTATGTGATGTTCCAACACCACTTATCTTGCACTTAAAATGTATTCTGCAGTACTTAAGCAGCTCAAAACCACACAACTTCACAGTCTGCCAAATCACCTTTTGGCCATAAACCCCTTACCCTTTAAGCGATGTATGTCTGCCATCTGATATGATACGTTGTTCTGCAGCTTAATCTGAAAGGAAGAAATGGTTATATAAATATTGACAATCAGCAGGTTAGAGAGGGCTTAGACTGTGAAGACTCAGGTGCATTTGTTTGCATTGTAAAGACAATGTATGTAAAGGATTATCAGAATGACGCGTACAAAGTTCTGGTAAATATAAGTAATGTCTATTTAGCTATCTATGTGATATTACCAACCTAAACACTATATTTAGGCTTTTCCAGCAAGGACTTAAATTTATTTCCAGAACATATTTCTATCAAAAAGGTAGACTGTCAGGACTAAAATAAACACACTGCATTCTGATCCTGCAGAAGGAGACAGTGAATTCCCAATGTCAAAGCCTAAGTGTCTGAAAATAGACACGCAGCATCATTAGCTAAAACAATTTTTACCTAATGTATATTTAAAGTAAATTTTTTATGTGATTCTACCTAATATTCGTAATACACATTGTATTTTTAAGAGAGAATCTGACCCCAGTAGACTTCCACAACAGCTTTTAATTTGGTATTTTTAGTAAGGAAAAAAATAGCAGTTACAATAAATAAGAAATGCATGTACACAAAGTCATTAAGTAAAGATGCTTTGTCTTGTTCTTACATAAAGACATATGTAAAGAGAAAAAATAGCAGAAATGAGCAGAAAGATGCACACGAAGAACATACTGAGAAAGGGTGAAAAAAATCCACAGCCATCATCAGGCAACACTGACACTGTCATTTTTCTTGTAGTTTTACGACCGATATAAACGGTAACTCTGGAAAGGGTGCTGAAAGAGGGCTGGCATTCTTGGGTTACAAGGTCAGAATTACCTCTCGGAATACCAAGATGAAGCACAAGCACACCTACTCTGGCGTGGGACACACACACACAGAGGCTATTTCAATTCCCACACAGATTCTGAAGCTCAGCGTCTGAGTCAGTTACCTACACTTCCTGCCAAAACAAACAAAAGACATATGCCCTTATTTTAAGGCTTCCTCCGCCCACCTCTACCCTCCCTTTTATCAAATTATTCATTTCTTTAAAAGTGTTTCATGTAATGTTTTTCTTTTTAAGAGCGGCACTCAGACCCGGGACTGTCTGATTCAGTTTGTCCCGTATGGGTTGAGGCAGGCATTTACAACTTTAGGAACGAGGGCCATACAAGAACTGCTGGAATCGTGATTTTCTGCAGAACAGAGTGTACACGGAGGCACGCATCCAACAGCTCCAGGCGCATAATAGAGGCTCCTGAGGAAACAGAGTGCTCGGAGGAGAGTTTCAGTTGTGCCAGACTGCAGTATCCCGCTCATCCCTAGTGGATGTGCACACGGGCAGCGCTGGCAGCAAACCCTGCCCAGGGCCGAGGACACGAGCCAAGAGGGTTTCTGGAGTGTGGAGAGGCACCACCGCGACGGCTCCGACTCCAACAAGTATGGGGTGAACGCCCAGGCACTTCACCAGGCTTTTCCCAAAAAAAGCAAGAACAGCAGATGATGCAATCTTTTGGTAACCTGAGAACCCTGACCATATTGTTCTGAAATAGGATACAACATAAAAACACCCAAGAGGACTCCTCTAAGGAGCAGGTTAGAGCCACGCGCTGGAGAAGCCCTTACAGAGGTGCTCTGCCCACCAAGACTTTTAAGGCACTGTAGCTACAGGATGCACAAAGAACAAGGCTCAGTCAGATGAAAGCCTGGGTTGGACTGCCCATGCTCGATTTTGAAAGCACAAGTAACCCCTGGGCTGGGGACTTCCCACAGAAGCACAGACAAAAGTAACCACCAAGAGTTTCTATTCCAACAGGTCCCCATCTTGCCAGCTCTCCATCAAACAGACACCAGGACACAGGAGATGTAAAGGGAGTGATTTGTTGAATATTAATTGAGAAAAAAAAAAAAAGGCATTTTTCCCTATGTTGCAAAGCCACTGGCAATAACAAGCAAATTTTTCCCATCTTCCACTCTAATGCAGTTCTTTCTCAGAACCCACTAAGTCTACAAACAAAGAAGATCCTGGAAAGGAAGTAGGAGGTTCTGTTTTCAAACCTTTACCTACCAGAGTTCAGAATACACAAACCTTCCTGCTGGCTGGCTCCTGCTCCTTCTCTAAAACACCTGACTCGCAAGGGGCTGGGGGAGGGTTTGCCTGTCTGTTAACAGGAGTTTGATTTGAAGACAGCATCAGTTTTATCACACAATCTTCCACTTTGGCAATTTTGAGTTTGAGAGAAAAGTGACAGAATTTATATCCAAAACAGCTCAGCTGACAGCAAATGTCCCTCATCTGAAGGATGGAAAGAGAA
Organism: Ibidorhyncha struthersii; assembly: GCA_013398815.1. Classification (NCBI taxonomy): domain Eukaryota; kingdom Metazoa; phylum Chordata; class Aves; order Charadriiformes; family Charadriidae; genus Ibidorhyncha; species Ibidorhyncha struthersii. The sequence goes on from VZSZ01009580.1 coordinate 32,823, forward strand.
GAAGCTTTTTTGTGATTCATGGGATCTGTTCCACCTACACATGCAAAAAAACACACTCCACAAACCATGGCGCAAGTCCAGTTCTTTCTGAGCTGTGTCCTCCTCGAGTCTAGACTTATTTGTACGGTTCATGTTTCTCAGTGACTTCTCAGATCCCTTCCAAAGCAGTTGGGACGTATAAAAAATTCTCTGTAACACAAAGAGCTCTGCATGGGAAAAAAACATCAAAACTCCTGTGCATGCTGGAGCTATGTACATGCAAGGCAACCTTCATATAATGAAGGGCACTGGAAGGAAAAACGACATAAATGCTGAAGCTTATCTCTCTCCGTGGCACGACGGAACACAGGTGGCATTGGTTCCCAGTGAAATAAGTGGTAAACTGTAAACATCCACCCATATTTCCCTGCGAGTCATTTCTTTATCTACCAAGAACACCCTCCAAATTGCCTGTTGAATCAGCACGAGCAGGTGTCCATACTCTGCTGTGCAGCTTCCCAGCCTGGGCATTCCCAACGCATTGCTAGGGCTGGAACAGCACCGGAAAGCTGTTTAAAAGTCTGTTTGCACAAGGGTCTATATGCCACAATTCCATGACCTTTCTTCTATTGTCAACTGCCTTTTTCAGAATAGGCAGTGCAGTCATCAAGCGACAAGTACAGCGTTGGAGATGACACTGTGATCACCAGGAACGAGCAGAAAGATTGGAAGATGCACTCAACACACCACTGTAAAACTACAGCTTTGCAAACTGAGTTTTGGCAACAAAGAACATAACCAGCTGCTCCCAAGGATGGTTTACTAAACAGTTTCATCCTATGAAGCACCATTTCTCGGCATCAGCTAAGGGGCAGGGCTGTATTCCACACCTGGCCGTGCCAGCTATAGCTTTGGCATGAGAAAGGCACGCTCCCGAGAGCTGCAATAGCAAGTACGGAGCTACCAGCCCCTACTCGCTGGATGGTGGCCATTTGGAAGCTCTCCACCACAAATTCCTGCCATTCAATCATTTTTTTGTGCTTATTGCAAAGGGATGTGTCAAGCTATACAAAAAAAAAAAAAAGTATCCTCATGGTATGCTGCAAAACAGCATGAAAGACTGAGGAAACTAATGGTAACTCTGCCTGCACCACCGGGGCAATCACCACTGCTGCTCACCTCCCAGAAGGAGCTCCGGAAGAGAACTCCTCTGGATTGTTGCAAGGTCCAGCAGACCATCAGGAACTCATCAAGATGAGCACAGGGTGACAGGAGAGGAGAATTCCCCAATAACTCATGCTTTTTCTTTTAAGCACAAGACACTAGGTCACACTCCTACATTTGCTCATAAGAGCAAACAATATTCTGGTGCAGTATGAGTGGCTCATTACGCATGCAGGGGGAGGGAGGAGAGACCAGGGTTGGGGCTTGACTACAGACAGCGCTGAGCTCAGAGGAAGCTGCCTGCAGAAATTCAAGTTACCTCAGCGCTGGGGAAATGCACACTTGATTTACATGACCACAAGGCGAAGGATCTCTTATGAAGACAAAGCAGCATAAAGCAGAACTGACACCATAACCACTAGAGCAGCATCTTTCAAATGAGTTTTCTATGAAATAAGCCCAGTTCTGTTCTGATCACTTGATACCCTGGGAGTTACCAGTGTCAGTGTTTTATTACAGCTCCTGCATTTCACAAATAGAGTAAGATCATTGGTAAAAAACAGTTTGTTCAAAGAATATCCTTGACAAATTCCATTTTGAGAGGAAAAAAAATTACCAGTCAAGCCTTTTTTGGCCAAACTCTTTATGCCTACTACTCACTTTTTTTTTTTAAACAGATGTTTATTCTCTAAAAGAGCTTTATTCTCTAAAGTACAGTCACTTAAAGGAGTGTTTAAAAAAATAGGATTTTTGCCACTGAGAACACAACAGTAGCTCACATGGGAGGAAAAGAGAAAGGGACAGTGACTGGTTATTGATAAAACATACTGCTATTCTTGCCTATTAAGGCACATTGAACATCACCTACACAAGAAGAGAGGATATTCAAAAGCTACTAGCTCACATGACCTTAAATGGCAGCTTCTGGAACAAAGAACGAAGATACAGAGCATATACTGCAGTACGCATACAATCAATGATAAAATTAATATGCGAGGTTTACTAGTCACATTTCTCTTGCTCCCCTCCTGCTGTGCCCTGTGAGATGCCAGACTCAGAGTGTTCAAAGCCCAGCCAGATCCATGGAGAGCAACGAAGTGGTCAGCAGGCGGCTGCAGCTCAACAGCACTTCAGTTTGTATCCTGCGCATCAAAGCGGGCTCTGCCTTCCAGTAATCCTTGCTAGACACCCTGACCTAGCACTTGCATTTTCTCTCCTGATGTCCTACAGTAAAACATCACAGATTAAAAAAAAAAAAAAACACCCAAATTTCTTGTATTAAAAGCAAACCTTGCCATGCAGCCCAGTAATTGATAGCTTACTTGAATACCACTAGTGGAGTTTTACACCTGTCAGTCAGTTACAATAATGAAACAAGTTCATTGCTCTATAAACACAGGCTAAATAACGGGCACACAAAATCAACTTCAGCTACATAAAGAACGGCCATACTACAAATACCCACCTATATTACTTAGCCACTATATCCTTAGCCACTTCTCCAACAGTCTGCAGCTTGGAGGCAGTTTCAATGCATTTATCAACCTTCAGCAGACTTCCTCCATTAATGTGTCCAGCCTGGCCACGAACTCCTGTTATTTTACTATCCTCTACAGCCGGGGAAAGGGCGTTCCAACCCGGTGCCCCGACTGACCACCTCCTGTGTTTCCAAGCTACTACCATCTTTAGAGGCTTGCGTTTATTGAGGAGGGCAACAAACAAGTAAACCTACTTGCCTTCTATTTGCACACAAAAGTTCAATTAAAAAACAAACAAACACACAAAAAACCCCAAGACAAACCCCCCAACACTTCAGAAAACCACGAGTTTTCTGTCGTTTACAAAGGGAAGAAGCATCTTTGTTAAAGCCTAACTGCTTTGAGTTCAGCTTGTCTTACTCAGACTTACCTATTTTGATATCTGTATAGAATACTTATTTGTAAATCAAACTAGATTTTTATAGTATCACAGTATTTTTAATCACAATGGTGTTAGTTGCATTTATTTCCAATGGAGAGCACCAGTATCCACCATTACATATCTAATCAGGCCTTTTATCCCAATCTCTGAAAAGAATTAAGAAATTAAAAAATCATGTTTGCTGAACACACAAATGGCTTACTTTCAATGCTTCAGTAGGGAACAAAACATAACTTGAACATAAACTAAATCAATTTGAAGGAGTCTAATTCTGTAATGAGACGTGTATGCATTCAGTTTTTCTGTGACAATTAAATGCATTTTCTTATACTGCTCATCAACTGTGTGATATGAAAGGGCCAGAAAAACAAACTCAGCCAGTAATAAGCTCAAGTGTGATATCTCCGTAAATCCTACTGTGATAAAGTGTTCAATTAGCAGAATTAGGAGCTGCATGCAAATAGAGTACATGCTACCATACACGACTGCATGAAAGAACTTGTCTGCTTAACTCCTTTGTGAAGAGTTGCCTGGGATGATTATGAAAGTGGAACAGCGAAAGTTGATGCATTCACTCATTTTCCCTTCCACAACAAAAGAAATCCCCAGGACCCTCTACATAAAAGGGCAAGCTGAATTGTGTAGTAGCTTGTCTCTTTGCAGCGAATGAAAACGGCACATTATGTTAGCAGGAAGAATTACTTTTTTTCAAGGATATACCAGCTGCATAAGAACCAGCCCCTGATGTGCAAGGCATCTGGAGAGAGACGAGCTCAGGGGTGCTATACCTGAACGCTGTATTTGTTTCATCTCCCTTGCGGCCAAGCAAACTGTAGTTTTAAGGCTGCGCATAGCTTTTTGACTGGTCACGAAAGATCAAGTAATCTCATCAGAGGAGGAAATCTCAAAAAAAAAATAAAAATTGAAAATAGCCACCTGGAAAAGCGCGAGCTCTCAGCGTTTTCCTGGTTAGCACCCACGCTGCTTTCGCTGGACACCTTCAGCTCTTTTCTGGGATGCCCTCAGAAACCCGAGCGTACTGCAAATGCCTCGACAGCAACCGAAGCCAAGGCAGCAGCTCTGGAAAGCGGTGCCTTCGGGGGCTTATTTCACGCCCAGGCTGGGCTGCTGCTGGCCATCGCCGGGCGAGGGAGAACGGTGCCCCCCAGGCAGAGCCACCCCCGCAGGGCGCCGGG